>JARHVA010004316.1:7500-170000 GCA_037957365.1 Torreya grandis | reverse complement strand
CAAAGGGAGAAGGGTTTATATAACCAAGTCATAATGATAATTAACTATGAAAAATGGAGATAAGAAAGAAAACAATGATGAATAGGAAAGAAAAGTGTTTTGAGAAAAACTCAAGCAAAAGAGAGAAATCAATGATAAAGAAAGATAACCATATGTTAAATATAAATGATAATATAATAAAGGTATAGTACAAGTAATAAATCACCATATATGATAAGGAAAAATTCTATCATAGTGTCAAATGATACAATAGATAGATAAATATAAGATTGGAGCACATGTCTAACAAAAATGAAAATGTGAAACTACCATGCATGTGCTCATAAATACTAATAAATTTGTCTACACACATTATCTAAGACATCAAATAAATATTTGTGAATCTTGAGATGAACTTCTACCAATGTCTCATCAGTCTTTAATGAATACTAGTCAAATACTTATTTTTTAATCTTCTCCATATAAAAAGTAGGAATGCTCAAAGGATCATGATGAGGAGGTAAATCAAGCAAGGGATGATTAGTAGAATTCAAGGGAGTAATATCTAATGGAGATGTAAGAACCACTAGTGGAAAAGGATCCATGGGTGAAGGACTCACAGGTGGAAAAGTATCCACAGGTTAGGAAAGTTCCACAGGTGAAGGAATCACATGTGGAGGCAAAAAAGGTGGTGAAGTGACCACATGAGGAAATGAAACCATAAGAGGTGGACCCATGGGTAAAGAAGGAGGAATCTTCATGTATGAATGACCTATGGGATGAGTGGTAAAAGGTTTTAGAATGGTTATAAGGTGATCCTTAAGATGTTTTTGAAGGATGTGGCAAAGATCGATATGATGGGTGCCACATAGATGCTATAAACAAAATACCTCACTATACTTGGGTAGATATTCAAGAAGTACCTTCAAGGGATGTATGGATTTTTATAATGATGGGGAAGAAGGATGTAAGGTATCAACATATTATTGTAATTTGTAACAATAGGTGGAAAAATGATTATTTATCCCATACATGCAACATATATGGTTATGAGTGGTTTCAATACTCATGGAAGGAGGTATAATAGGAGTGAAAGAAGAGGGAGAACATTTGTCCACCTATTTAGTGGGTAGAGGATCCATCTTAGGCAAAGGAAGTAAATAATCACCAAGTGAGGGTGATGATGAAGAAGGAATGAAACTAGGCTCAATAGAAGGAGAAATAGAACCAAAAATAGGGGTAGGCTCAACAATAGTAGGAGCATGAATAGGCTCAACTATAGAAAGAGTGGTAAGAGTCTCAACTATAATGGTCTATAGTAAGGAAAGAGTGGGATATATATAAGGTTTAAAGAGATTTGTACTAGCCTCAATGGTAAACCAATTATGAGGGTTAGGGTACTTAGTAAAATGGTAAGTCATGGTCATAACATAATCTATTAGCATAGTCGTACATAGCTCCTCATAACTAGAGGTGTCAGTGTCATATCTACACTATGATAAAGTGGAAGAACATAAAAATTAGGAAATATAAGTGAAGGAAAATGATGAGATGCATAAAAATACTCATGTAAAGAAGAATGATAATCGAAAATCTTGGCATCAAAGACCTGTATAAGACCACCTAACAATGGATCATCTAAGGAATAACCATCACCATAATATAGGGTGTGAATATCAATGGCATAGGTAGGGATAACCTTGTTAACCAATGAAGTATGATGAATATAATGCTTAATATTGGTCAAGACTATGGGAATGCCATCGTAAGGAGGTTTGTGAGAGTGAAATTTTAAGGAAGTAAGAAGTTTCAAGATGAAATGAGGTGAGAGATTAGAAGTGTTGATATTTAAGTTAATCTCATTGGGCTCATCATCATTATAATCTAAGAGATTAGGAGGAATGTTACTAATGAGCTCAATATGCTCACTTTAATCAAAATTTGAATTAATGGGAAAGTTGAGATGTTGAGACTCATAGAATGGAATTCTTGGTAAAGGTTGAAAAGTAGGAATCTTGAAGTCACCACGATCTTAGAATTATTTGAAATTCCAAGGGTTAGTATCACCTTGAATCATGTAAATAGCTCTATTATGAGGGAATTTAACTCATTATAAGGCAAAATAAGTAATAGATCTCATGTAGTGAGTCCATGACCTACCAAGAAAGGTGTTATAAGAAATGGGGAAGTTAAAGATCATCACCTTAACATAGACAGTGATAGGTGGGATGGTAATGGGAAGCCACACACAACCTATAGGAGTCAATTTCCTTCTATCATATCCTTGGAATTTGTTGTGTGTATACTTAAGATTTCATTTAGAATATCCAATAGTTTTAATGAAATCAAGAGAGGAAATGCAAGTGATATAACCCTCATCAATCATTATATGATTCACTTGGATATAACCTCTTTAGATGTTAATGAATAAGGTAGGATCATCTACATGAAGTAGAATATTATCAGGAATCATATAAGCTATGGGAAATTTTAAAGAAATATATGTGTCTAAAGTTTCATCAACATTAATAGACATCTCTTCACATTTTTGTAATACTCTATCTTCAGATCCAGATAAGGTTACCTCCCATCCTACTAGGGGAGGTCAAGGGAAATTTATCTCAAATAATATATACATGAGATGGTTTCTTTGATGTGGATAAGTACTCATAAGATCAAGGAATGGAAATTGGGATGGGAGATTGTGAGATCCTCAATGGGATCCCACTTATCATAGCACATAAGAAGGTTGTTATATATAGGTGCATAATGGCTAAGAAGGTCCTTGGAAGGAAGAACTGAAGTGCATTGAATTTTTTTTTAGTAAGTAGAAGAACATTTGGAACAAGGTGTCAAATCATGTTGAGATGATGAACTAGTTCATTCAAGTTGATTATGAGGGTTAGAGGAAGAAGTCTTAATAGAATCTTGGTTATCATTAGTATTGGAAGATTACGAAAGAGTGGTAGAAATAGAATGAGAAGTGTTATTCAATGGAGAATCATAAATTGGATCATCACAATATATAAAGTCACCTTTCCCTAGCTCCTAAATGAGTTGGATAAGAATCTTAGATGACATGATATGTTTTAAATGAAAGAGTAGTGTAGATAGGCTATGAATCAGTGAAATCCACCACCCTTTGCATATTAATGATGCTAACCACATTCTCATTAGAATTTGGTTAGATAAGAATTAATACATTGTTGGTGTAAGGGGTGGGCCTATCTTGAGTATCTTTAATTGATTAATGATTAGGGAAAGGGTCTTTGTAGATAGATAAATGAGTGTTTTCTTAATTTAAGGATTGAGTTTTATCATGTGTTTTATAGTCCTTAAAAGTAATTTCATATTATTTTTTACGCTTTTGAATTATGTATTCATGATAAAAATTATGTCCAAGAATAAAGTCCATAGCTAAATTATGAAGTTGTCTATAGGTCTTACGAGAATGACCCCAACTAGCGTGAAACCAACAAAACTTATTAGGATCATACCAACATTTCATATGATGAGTAGGGTCAAGATCTTGTGGAAGAGTCCTAGGTAGATGCTTAAGCAATTTAGCTAAGGATAGAGGTTTGTGAATGTTAATGATATTTGATGAATAGAAATGAGGATTAGTATGTTGTTTAGAAGGGGGAGCTAGTTTTCAAGATTGGTTAAGAACAACAGCTTGAACATTATGAATGGTGTCATAAGAATATGTAATTCCATCATTGGTAGTATTTTGGATTATTTTCTTTAATAATAGATAAGGACCTTTAAAAGGTTGGGGTGGCTCAAATTTACACATAAGTAAATCTTGTATTTTGGCTTGGTCAATATCCTCCACCAATGTATGTGGAGAGAGAGTGTGGACTCAATATTGTAATTTAGGAAAGAGGGCATTGGTAAAGAGATGGAAAAGATTGTCATCATCCATGTTATGTTCACATTTATTTGACAAAGTCTTCCATATTTTAATAAAGACTTGAGCAGTTTCATTTTAATTTTGTTTGAAATTTATGAAATGGGCTAAAGTGTTTTCAAGAAGATCACTAGTTTGGAAATATTTCACTAGAGCATTCACTAAATCCTCCAAACTAGTAATGGAATGTGGTCTAATTTGATTATACCAATCCAAGACATCACTTGTGAGGGTCTTGTCAAGGATATTGGAAGTATAAAAGGTGTTTAATTTGACTCAATCCTTATAAATATTTCCAAATGTCTTGACATGAAGGGTAGGATTAGCTGATCCATTACAAAAAATTGTAGGTGTTATACCTCTTATGTCAATGTTAGCAATTTGAGTTATAAGAGGTTCATTTTGTAGATGATTGATGTTTTATTTTACCAAAGGAGGTTAAGGAATGAGATTTACTTGAGAATCTTGAAGAGGAGGAGGAACATTTTGGTTTTGTGTGCCCCAAGACATTGGTTATAGATGAGACTAAAGGTGAAGAAGGTGGTTTCACATTCTCATCATTTGATTTGTGTTATGAGCTTGGAATGTGTTCATTTGATTGAGAATTTGTAAAAAAAATTGATGTTTTTGATTTTCATTAGAAGAAGCATTAGGTCAAAATTATTTTTAGTATTAGTGTATTGGTTACCATTATTAGTGTTTATAAAAGCTTGAGAAGAATTTGAGAATGTGATGCACTAGTGGAAAATTTTTCTTATGTAGTAAAAGATAGACTAGTGAATGGTTGAGATGAAGAAACACTAGAGGCATGATTTCCTTGGGTATAAATGAAGCACTAGAATGTGGATTAAGGATAGTGGATCTTAAGTGATGCCCACTAGATGTAGAACCTACCATGTTAGTTGAGATACTAAGCATAGACGTGGAAGATGTTAGAGAAGAAAAGGTCATGGTATGAGAGGTGGTCATAATCAAAGGAAGAGGCTAAGAATTCAATAAAATGTTAGCTTTAAATCCAATTGAGAATGAAGGAGTAGGTGAATGAGGATCTTCAACTTTACCACTAATCATAAGATTGTAAATGGTAGAAGGATCCTTTCTTCAATGTTGAGGAAATACAGAGATAAATAAAAGCATTTTGGGAGTATACTCTAATTTAGGTTGATATTCTAATGAGAAAAGAGGACAATGTTGCAAAGAGGTTTTAGGAGGGGTCCTATAGTTCATTATGTAAGTGGAAATATGAATGTTACTATCATCTAAGAGAGGATCCCTACTCTATCTATGGGAGACCTTATGAGGATTGGTAAGATTCGTTATGTCTATTGACTATAAATTGGTGTCACTATCAAAAATAAAGTTCATTATTAAGGGAAAGGAAGAAAGATGATAAGGTAAAAAACTAAGAAGTGACTTAAATAGTATAGTGTTGACTGGGTTAGCTTAGAATAAAAACATGGATTATAGAACTATACAAGGTCAACTAGGTCAATCCAGTACAATGTACAAAGATAGGAAAAAAGGGTAAAAGGGGCTAAAAATAGTACATGGTCAACCAGGTCGATCCTGTATAGTGTATAGGGGCTATAAAAAGATATAGGGTCTAGTAGGTCAACTTAGTATTATAAAAAAGGAAAAGGAAAAGGTTGATAACAATTTGTGAACTAAAACAGGAAATTTTTTATAGATAATCTAGGAAAGTAAGAGTTGAAGGGAAGAAAATAGTTAATTGGATCAATAATTGCCATCCTAATTGAAGCACACAATACAAAACCTTGCACTAACATTGGATAATGCATGTTTTTGCACACACAATTAATAAAAGAGCAAGCAATCAAATTGAAAATTAAAGAGCTAACTAATTGGTAAACCTAATATGTTTTATTAGATTATTAAGAATACGATTTTAAATCTGATGGGAAGTTGGTTGTAAATCAAGGAACTAGATAGCAATCTAAGGATGGTTTCAGGTATTTTGGGCTGAAAGGGATTGTAGTGGAAATGATATAGTTTTATTATTATGGCTTACCCACTCACTTCACATACCAAAGTGATAAGGGTATCAGATGATTAGCCATAATATACCATTAACTAGGATTTATACTTGACTAGAGTATCAAGTCAGATTCCCCCTTGGTGATGAAGTCCAAGTAGGTTGGCATTGGGTAGACAAATATTAAAGTGGTTGTTTAGATTATGTGATTTGTCCATATGTCCATATAATATATATATATATATATATATATATATATATATATATATATATATATATATATAAAACTTAAAAATTAATTGAAAACCCCTAATTAGACTATGTGAACTATTCTAAGCATGTAAGCAATGAGAAATAAAAGTGTGAAATAATTACTAGCATATAAAGATTAATTCCAATTTGAAATAAAGTATAGTGTTGACACTATATGCACAAAATATAGAATAGAGTCAATAGGGTCAAACCTTTACTATGGAAGTAAGGTCTGAAAATATACAAGGTTTCCCAAGGTCACCCTAGTTATTTTAGATAGCACATAAAACAAAAAATTGGGTTGATAGGGTCAATCTAGTTGACTGTGTAGGGGCATTTTTGAAGACTACAAACTATGAAAGGAAATATATTATAAGAAAGAGATAGAGAGATAGAAATAAACCTTAGTGGATCAGAGATGTGAATGAGTAATATTGTTGATCAATAACCTTGAATAATTTTGGCAAACCCTCCTAACTAGGTTGACTAGGTTGATCAATATGTGCAAGGACCTATTATAGAAACCTAAAAATGTATAGGATCAGCCTAGTATGCTGAACTAGATGCTTGAAAGTGTACAGGGTTAACTAGGTCAACCTAGTAGTCTAAACTAGAAGTTTGGAAGTCTAAAAACCTATATTGGGTCATTTGAGTCAATCTAGTTACCTATTCCTAAAGAACTATGCACAAAGATTAGAATTGGGTTAATAGAGTCAATCCAATATGATAGATATATGATAAAAAGAATGCTAAAAAGAATGAAAGAAAGTGAATGAAATCCTACAAGGGTTAGTTTCATGTCAAGTTCACCAGAATGTAATATGAAGGTGAAGCCAAAGTGAATGCTAATAATAATGATAGAAGAGACAAAAATGGAAACATGAATACAATCCAATCATTGGTTGGATAAGATTCACATAAAGTTCACTAGAATGTATGCAATCAAAAATTCATCATGTCTATAAATCAATATTGGCTTGGAGAAGGTAGAGTATACCTACACTTTTTATTGTGAAAATATTTGTTAAGTAGGAGCATGACCAATATGGGGATATACTAGACCCAATTAGGGGATTACTTGTCATAATACACCATGTGAGGTAGGGTTCCAAGACCTACAATATAACATAGTCATGCAACAAACCTAAAAGAGTACTAAGGTTTAATATTCACTTATTATAACAAATATGAAAGTAAATTTAATCTAGTTCACCCCAGAACATGTGGCATGAAGTGGGGGTTAGAAATAAAAAATAAAAAATAAAAATGCATAGAAGACATATAATATATAAATGTATATTAAATCCTAATGCATGTGAGAGAAGAACAAATACATTTTATATCTAATCTTAGAAATGGAAAATAAAGTTTAAAATACTTACCTTGAAGATGAACTCACCAAGCCTCAATATCTCCCTTGGCCAAGGTGTTTTGTAAGACATTGTTGTGGTATGTAAGGAAAAAAAAGACAAATAATATCTAGGATAAAAAAGCTATCTATGCATAAAAAATATTTCTCCATAAGATAAGATCCGTATCTCTAAAGAAATTATGGAACCCAAAGCTTTATTCCTCAAGTAGAATGGTCAATAAGAAGATGTTTTTTTTGTAGTTATTCTTCTTTGGTTCTCTATATTAACATAGTTTTAAATGACCTTATATATATAGGAGGATATTTCCATAAATCCTTTCAAAAACATCAACTATACAAGATTAGCCATGGTCAGACCAATATGTTTTTGGGGACAATTCACTAGGTTTGAGCTAGGTTGACTGAAAGGCTAACAAACACAAAAAGTGAAAAATACCCCTAAACTATATAGGGTCAACCATCATTAACCTAGTATAATAAATAGTCAAAAATGGAATTAAATAATGAAAAGGAGGATGGAAAGAGGAAAATGACTAGAACAGGTAATGTTGAGAAGAATGAGCTTAGGGTTAATGATTTTGGGAGATGAGTGTGTAGATGGTAGGTGGTAAAAGGGACAACAATCTTAGGAAGCATCGATGGTTTTCCCACCCCTTTATTGGTGCAGACCTTAAGGAATTAATTTAGAGATATTGGGACTCAACATGTTCTTTTAAGATATAAAGTGTTAGTAATCAATAAAATTTTGAAAATATTATGTGTATACAACATCCATATGTTTTTTTGTTGATAACCACCTTTGGAACTCAGAAGGTTTTTGAAAATTATATGTCTAACAATTTTTTTTTGACATTTTTGGAGTCTTGTAAGGTTTTCTAACGTGTTTATAAGTATTCATACACATTATTATAATGTACACACTCTAGGTTTCATACAAGGATGCCCTTGAGGGCTATTTAAAGGATACAAAATAGAGGCATGTGTGCATAGTCTAAAACATCTTGCTTCATTCATGGATTTTTGAAGTATCATGTGATTTTTTAAGGTGGTAAATGTCCCAAAAGGATGGTTTAAATAATGGGATATTTCAATAGAGAAGTCAATTCTAGTCCAAGGAGAAATTCAAACATTTCAAGTCTAAGATACCCAATTTGAGTCCCTCTTCAAATGTTTGTATCTTTCATACCATGAAGAGTTTAGACAAATGATTATATCATATTTTGAGTAAACTTATATAATTGAAATTAATTATGAATTTATATTGGTTAATGTTTTGAGGTTTATGAACAATCAATAAGAGCATAATCATGTCAAGAATGCTTGCAAACCTTGCAGGCAAATTTCTTTAAGTGTATATTTTTTCATACCTTCCACATGGGAGCCCATTTTTTTTGGTGATGTTGAATGCGTATATGGAATAAATATGAATGTTAATAATTTATTTAATGGGTTTCTTCATTTAATGAAAATTTGTTAAGAAGGTGAGCCTAATTGAGCTGTCAAAGGAGCTTTTTGACAAGTTTTGAATTTTTGGATTCATAGGTCCATAAAATAGCATAGAATCACTTAAAAATAACCTAAAACATGTAGAGGAATATATAAATATCATTTCAAATATATTTTCATAAGAATTTTTCATTTTTGGGTTCCAAAGAGGCATAAAATGGCCCAAATTGCATATTTTTATAGGTCTTCAAAAAGACAAATGGTCTAAATGCATGTAAGAGGTATAATGGGACCTTAAAAATAATTATATGACACTTTTATCTCTTAAAAATGGGTTTTAGGTTCCCTTTATTAGTTTAAGGGTTAGAAACCCAAGTTTTTGACTTTTTGTGAATGGTTGCAGGTTAAATGATGATTTCCACGATTGTTGTAGGCATTATAGGGGGCCTAAACTTTATTTTCTCCCTTGTATGCATGATATGGATGTTTGGAAGTCTTTTATAGGTCCATAATTCGTCATTATGGTGTTAAATGGAATTATAAGTATATTTTATAATAGTTCGTTGAAGGTGGCATGAGTTTGAAAACCTCCATCAATGGAGTCTATGAGATTTGTAGGTTTCATGGAGTATTTTATAGGTTGGAGGAGAATAGAGGAGTTGAGATAAACATAAAACATAAAAAAATTAACCCAAAATTTAGCCTCCATGGTTATTTAAGCATCAAATTCCAAGTCAACCAACCATATTTCTAGCATCTTCTAGAAATGCAATTAGAGGGGGGCATAGATTTCCAAGTGGGAGGGTTTTGGAGTTTGGGAGTCAAGTTGGAAATTCATTATTTTTTCCATGTCTTTGAATACTTTTCCCATTTGAGTGGGATATGATACCATCATCCTTAAATTATTTCATCTTTTAGTGTTTCTCTAAGCCAATGGGAGGGCTTAAAGACTATTCGGACTAACGAAGGTTAATTTATTGAGAGGATTTTAGTGATAATTGATCCAAATGTGGGTGAGGCTCCATGGAAAGTGATTTTATCTCATTTATTTTTTTATGAGTGCTTGCTTCTCCTCTCTCTTCTCTTTTCTCCTATATCTCCCATTTATTACCTATTAATAATATATATTCTCATTTGACAAGGAAAAACCATATCAAACTTTGCAAGAACTACCTTTTGAAGAAAGTAAGATAATTTTTCACCTATCTCTTGCCTTTAACTTGTGTTTAGAAAGCTTGTGTATGATGGCTTTGTGAAGAAGTGTTCTTCCATGTTCATTATCCTTCTCTCTTTCTTATTTTAAGGTGTATTCAAGTTGTTTTTATGTCTAAAAATGAGATTTTCCTACCATTAATGAATTCTTAGTGTGATTTTTAGAACCTCTCTTTGCTTCATTTATTGCTTAGTGAGACTAGTTTAAGAAAAACTAATAAATTGGCTAGTTTATGAGATTATGTGACCAAAGATGGTTTTTATGATGAATTAGTGTTTTTCTAAATCTTATTTGAGAGTCATTTAATTTTTTGCATCACCCATTTAGTGTTATTATTAATCTCATATCCCTTTTTTTATCCCTTTTCAAAGTATAAATATTAGTTTAGGTGATTTATAAAGAGGAAGTCATCCTTGTCTAGAGGTTCAACCTCATTATATATTACCCAAATCCTAAGGTTGATCTAATATTTTAGCTTGGAGTGAGAGATCCTAAATCCCAAAATGGTGTAATTCTACGCTACATCAATTTATATCATGTTCAGTGGGACTACTATGTAACTAACTTCACTAAAGGGTTATTGGTATTTCTCTTCAATCTAATCAAGATTCAGAGGCACATTTGTGAACATCAATGGTGAATCCACTATGAAACTTAGTTAGTTAATTAGCTTAAGTTCCTAAAATTAAAATTTTTGTATGTATATGCAAATCCTTTTTGATCAACATGATTATTCTCTACCTCAACATCACTCATATCAGACTAATAACATTTATGTGTTTCCCCAAGTGTCCCCAAAGTAACCTATTATCCCTATCATGGTATTTTCCTCTCTCCCACCCCTGTGTATGACCAATATTTTCCTCATTATCCTTAAAATTATTCCTTTAATTCCCTTTATCAAGACTATTATTATCCTATTACACCTTGTCAGGATTCAATCAAACATTATAATACTATATTGAGTTGATAAGGGAGATTTATATGGGTTTTTAACTTCCTTAAGACATCCATATTCATGTTATACTAGAGTTAAGTATTTATCTTTAGTTGGTCAAGAATATATGGTTAGTTTATGAGGATGAACAATGGACAATTTTTGAGAGGGAGAACAAAGTGTGTTTGAGAAGTATGGTCCAAATATTGGAGTGTGTTGATATCTTACGAAGGTAAATATTATTAGTGAAATAATCCCTATAAGTCATCTCCCCTCCAAGAGTCTCAATCCCATCCTCCAAGATTTTTAAATCAGCCCCCCAGTCAACCTTGTCAAAGCCCATTGTCAAGAATCAGATAAGTAATACTAGACCAAGGGAAAAAAATCATGAAAATTAATAAGGAGGTTGTAATTAGATAGGAATGATCCATTCATGACATGGAGGGGATAAGGATATTTTTTAATGAGTTTTGAAGTGTGTGGGAATCATGTTAAGATGCTAGAGATGGAGTGGGTATTATCCATTGAAGGGGTTTTAAAGAATTGGGAGAGAGAACATATAAAATAAAAAAATATATATTTACCTTATAATAACCCTAAACACACTCTCCCTCATGATAATATTGATCCCAATATTCCCCAAGATCATCTTGTAACTCCTTATGTTCCTACTCTACCAAGTGGACCTTCTTGCCCTCCCACCATCTCCCTTTGAAAATTCAGACCTATTGTATGGAGAGAAAATGAAGACAATTAAGTTAAAGAGCATGAAGACATCCCACCATGGATATCTCCCTAAGATAATGATCATGGTTATACCATTCCTTCATTAGTGAGACCACTCTCCCCTAGGACTATTCAAGAATAAGAAGACAATAAGGTAGTTATACCTTATTTCCCTCATGGAAAGTAGTCAAGAAAGGCATGGAGATATAAGAGGAGGTTGTAGTCATAGGAGATACAAAATAAGAAAATACAAGTATCTATGATGAAGAGATCAAGATCATCCCACTTCATTTAGGTGAATAAAAATTAGGTTTGGACAAACCTTCTTATCATGGATTTAACACTAATGAATTAGAGTCTAAAGAGGACAATCCTCAAGGTGAATATGAGGTAAATCTTGAATGGACTACTAAATTTCTATTCTACATAGATGAAAAAGAGAATCAGAATCAAGTACCATAGGTTGGTCCACTTTAAGATGAGGTGTCAAATGAAGATAGCCTAGATACGTTGGAATTAGAAGAAGACAAATTAGACCTTGAGAAAGACAAACATGATGTTTTAGACCTTAGTTGGTCAAATTAAGCCTTATTTTTAGTTGAAAAACAAGATGAAATCTTGATTAAGGTTGATGAAGGAGACATATCAAGTGCTCAAGTGATACAGTTTGAGAAAAATACCAATGAAGATCTTGAAGAGTTATGTCAGTAGTTATATGCCATAACCAAAGAGTTTGAGGAGGCTAAGATACATGTCCTTCTTCCAAAAAATGTTGGTCTAATCATGATTATCCCTAATTTGATCAATAATTAGGTAGAAGAATATGGTATTTTTGATCCACCAAGTGAAACAAATATAATTAATCCCAAGAAATTTAATGAAGTCTTAGTCCAAGGCTTTCTTAAGAGTGATGAGAAACATCAAGAAATTATTTAGTAAGATATTTTGTCTATATTGGAGACATGTTTGTCCCTATCTATCCATGAAGGAGTAATCCAAAAGAGTTAGCAGTCAAAATATTAGTCCACCTATCATGAGCTCACAAAATCAGGGTGCCTCTCATCCTTAACCATTACAAATTAATGATACTAGAATATTCCCATTTGACCCAAGAAGAAAGTATTTGTAAGTTTCAGCTGTGCACATTATATAGTTCTAATTTCTTCTAAGTGCCTTGTGTAAATTTCTCTTTTGTTGTGTGTTTACCTTCCCTAAGTGCCTTGGTCATAGTGTTGGTTTTGTTTCTTTTTTTAGTTATTACTTTAATAGGAATTTATCAGAGGTTGAAGCCTTATGATCAGTTGAACATTAGTTAAAAAAGGCTTTTACGACTGTGTAAGCCTAATGGATAGAATAAGGCAACTAGTCTTTTACATATTAGTCATGAAATCCTAGGAGGTTGCAATAAATTTTGGCCAAAATTAGCCTACATACTAAACTTTTGCCTATATGGATCATACCACTCTCTTAGACCATTTAGTAATCATTTACCCCCATGACTAGTCTCTTTGTAGTCTTGACCTGATGATGTAGTGTAGTATCCTAAAAAGTCCCAATGTGGTGTGAGGATATTAATACATTTATTTTGAGGTGGATTATTTAATGTTGGAAAGATAAAATAAACATCATGACCCTACGTCATACCCCTTTCAATCTTTTGAAACACTTTAAGAAAGTTTTAAGGTTTTAAACTAAACTACAAGTGAAGGATCCAACAAGTTTATAAGGTGTTCAAGAATTTATTGGAATGGATGAGGTTTTAAAAAATTCTAATATATTCTAATGGGTCAAAAATTAGGTCTAATGAAGCTAATTTTCCTAAAATACCCTCAAAAGTGCATTAGATGACTTAAGGGTCTTCAAAATAGAAATTTCAAGTGAAATTTTGAATTTTGAAGAAGTTAAATTGGTTTTTACTTCCTCCCACATAATTATGGAGTTTTTTTACCCTTTTGGACATCTTCAAGTCCATGTCAAGTCATTTGGAGTGGAGGAGAGGAGTATGGGAGCAAAAGATCCATTTTGGAGCCTTTTGGAGCTTTAGTTGATCAAAATTTTGAAGGTTTTGATTAATACAAAAGCTTATTTATCATATTAAATAATATATGGTGTATATAATATCCTATCATAGGCCTATAAAATAATATTCAATCATAGAAACTAGTAGAGGTAAGGAAAACCTATTTATTACAAACTAGGCATGAAGCAAGTTTTTTACCATTAATGGAGGTCTAAGAACTTTAAAAGTTTTCCAAATGGAAGAAAAGGTAATTTAAATAATAAAAATATTTCTTGAGTTTTGGATTACATATCAAAGATTTTGGTTCTTCATGATAAGGAAAAACCATTTTGGGCAGTCTTAGATAACTCTAGGAGAGCTTCAGGTTTTCACTCAATATGGTCAAGAAAAAGAGAGTTGGGACAAAAAAATTTGGATAGTGATATATACCCTAATTTACTTCCACTTTATGTTATTTTTTGTTTGTTTCATCTCCCTATCTTTATGAACAACTACTAATAACACATGGGTGTCAAAATGGATTCTTCATCTAGATAGGGTCCAAGCTTTCTTATGTTTATTTGATTTATAATCCAATGAGGAAGAATGGATATAGTTGAGTTATTAAGTGGTAGAATAGGAAACTTTAAAATTATTTTAATCATGTAACACCCTCAAAGGAGGTAATTAAGGCAAAAAACATGTTTCTTATGGTGTTTTTGTGGATAGGCCATATTGGTGTTTTAGAATAGAACCCAAGTTATCAATCAAGTGAAATCATCTTCATAGGATCTTAGGTAAGTTATTAAGTCACTTAATACCTCATTCTTCCATTCAAATATTCATATGCCTCTAGATTGATCATATTATCCTTTGAGATGATTTTGGTGTTTCAGTATCTTCAACAAGGTACAACTATAAATATGAGTTTCCAGTGTTTTAATAGTGTAAAATGTTGTCATTATGATCATTATATCTCAAGGTGAACAAATAAGTCTATTTTAGTCTTGGAGTGTAGTTCAAATAAGTTTGAAGAAGTGATTATCTCTTAAGGTGCTAACGAACACTTTTAGGTTTAGTAATGTACCTTCATCTCCATATCTTGGTGAGCAGGTCAGACCTATAGGTTATGTGTTAGGACTTGTTCCAAAGTCTTAACATTAGGTTAGATTTTTGGTAGGTTAATAAATATTATTGTAAATGGGGCATGAATATTTTAGTAAAGACACCCTCATAAAATAAAGTTAGTTTAATTTTAGGTAGTTTTCATGTTTTATATTTATTAATTAGAACTACCTTACGGTTTATTTTCATGTAAATAGTTGGTTATAGGATTAGTTGTTTTTACCGGTCATTGGTAAATACTATATAAATCAATGTTTTCATTGTAAATGGGTTAACGGATTAAAGGCACCCTTATGTACTTATTTTTTTTATATTAATAAAATACTTGTGTACTCACACTAAGTGGGGACAAGGTTCAAAATATTTGGTTCAAGGAGTTATCAGTGGTATCAGAGTAATGGTTTTATCTAGCATGGTGAATTTTGGAGAGCATTGGTGAATTTGAAAGGAAGGCAAGGTGAAAATTCAAATTCATGTGAATTCAATGGCATGAAATAAGGTATGCCACATAAAGTAAAAATTTTATTGGTTTAAATGTTTGAAAAATTATTAAAATATTTTAATTTTTTAAATATTATTTTGCATTTAAACATGTGTATTTTCCATATACCACAATCTGGTCATTTTGGCCATTTAATACTCCATTTTCTTGTGTTCAAACTCCTAATTTTGCATTAAAAATGAATTTTTTAGCATTTAAATGTTATTAAATTCATTATTTCTTTGCAAAAATGGACTTGTACAGCCTGTTTACTTATGAAAAACCTCTATAATTTTCATTCATGGCTGCCATTATTTATTTAATTCATTCTCAACCCTTTTGAATTTAAAAACCCCTACAAATCTTATTAAAACTCCTATTTTTCATTATCAAATGAAAATTTGGTAATTTTTTTGACTTGTACGGCCAATGGTACAACCTTCCAACACCCTGGCTAAGATTTGAAGCTATTCTCTAGAAAAATACCTTAAAATTTTGCCAAATCTCAATCAAAATCATTTTTATCTTACCTATACAGATCTGTATGGCCTCCAGTAGATAGAACAAGTGAAAATAAATTACTAGGAGCAGCCATGGTGTCCCAGGTAAACATGGCACATGTATAAAATTGGGAATTTTTTTTTTCATATTTCTAAAGTTTGGTTATCATAAATTTACTATGAATGGGTCCCATGGGAGGAAGCCTAAGTGAGAAGACTGAAAAGGGAAAAATCTTGGATTTATTTACATATATGTAATTTTTTTTCTATTTTCCCTCATCCACAAAATCTAGAATAAGTAGAAATTTTTGAGCATCATATCTTGAAAGTGCTCTTAGAGAAATTGGTTGAAGTCATTTTGTAAGAAGTTTGCAAAGGAGGAGGTCAAGGGTTCAAATCCATTATTTTTGAAAGAATTTATTTTTTCTTTAGAATATACTTTTTGTAAAAGGAATATTCCCTTTTAAATTAGCTTTTTGTATGCCTTGAAAATTTTAAAATGCATACTTATTGTATTGTGTTACAATTTGAAAAAGGGGGAATTCAATTCTATTTCTTTTACATTGTTGTGGTGATATAAGGGTGTAATTGGTGGAGTAAGGTTATAATTTGGCAAAATAAGGGTGTAATCATTGATTTTTGGTGAGGTTAAGTGCAAAACCCATCAAAAATTCTTATTTTTCTTTTTTTTCTCTACATAGAGGTTAAGTGCAAAACCTCATAGAAGTAGTGTCTTGTGCAGTGAGTGTGATATTTGTTTTATCTCTTTTACATTTTGTCACACTTTTTTCTACTACACTTGATTTCATTTCAAAATGCTAAAGATTCAAAATTTTCTTTTAGATGGTGATAGATTAACAATTTCCAATTATTCATATTGGGAATGATTGATGGAGGCTTCACTAAATTTTAATGAACTATGTGATATTGTCAAGAATGAAAATCCCACATTGCCAACAAAATAGGCTAAATCAGATATATTTAATTTGTGTGATTCTAAGGCCTTATCTCTCATTAAATTTTGTTTTACTCATGATAATTATGTTCATATTAAAAATTCTCCTCATAGTTACACTGCGTGGAAAACATTGTTAGATTTGTATGATAAGAAACCTAAGCATAAGAAGATATATATTCATATGCAGTTGTTTACTTTATCATTAGATGAAGATGGGGATATGGGAGAATATATGTCTAAGTTGAAAAATATCACTATTGAGTACACTAAGGCTAGTTTTGGAAAACTAGATGATGACCTCATAGTCACTGCTACTTTGAAAGGACTACCAGGGTCTTATAAGAATTTTGTTGAAATGTTGCGTGTCTCTGACAACATCACAAGCATCACATTTGATAAGTTGGCTAAGTTTCTCATCCAACATGACCTCTCTCTACCTAAGAAATCTAAGAAATTTGAAGAAGCCCATGTTTTAGAGTCAAAGCCTAGTTCATCTTCATCTAGGCATCAAAACAATAGAGGAAATAGTTATAGAGGGGGTCAAGGTTACAGAGAAGATAGATATCAAAATAGAGGTAGGGGTCATTCAAATAATCAAAATTCTAACTAATCACATTCAAATGAAACAAGTGATCGTGGAAATGGTCACAACTCTTATTGGGGCAGAGGTTGAGGTAGATTAGACATTCAATATCATAGATGTGTAAAATTTGTTCACAATGCCTCACAATGTAGGATTCCTTTTGATAAAATTTAGAGGCCACAAAAAGTGACTATGTCTAACTCTACTCAGTATGTTGATCATGACTATGATGAGTCTAATAATGTTGCCCATGAATCTACATTGACTACTTTGGGGCACATTGATTATATTCAATATGAGGCTAGAGATGAGCTCACAGATGTATGGGTTTTAGACATAGGAGAAACCAAACACATGACATTTAGGAGAGATTTATTTTGGTCTTTTAAGGAAGCTTCTCTCTCTCCAATTGCCTTAGTAGATAATTCTATGCATACACCACTAGGACTTGGATCTATTCAAATTCTTCTTCCTAATGGATCTATAAAATACTTAGAGGATGTTTGGTATGTTCCCACATTGAAGAAACACTTACTTTCTTTACTAACTATTCAAAAGAAAGGATATCAAATAGTGCTTGAAAATGGGCTCATTTTCACTAATTTAGTGAAGGATGATTATAAAACAATATATACAGGATATGAAGATGGAAACTTGGTTAGATTTCATTGTAAAGTGCTTCCTCCCACTATAGAACTTATGGTAGTTGTTAACACAGGTACACTAACTATGTCTACATAGTGGTTATGGCATCTCCACTATGGACATTGGAATATCCACTCTTTAGTGTATTTTTAGAGATATGGTATGGTGAGTGGGTTGCCCACTTTTTTCAAAGATATTATTCTTTATGAGTCATGTATTTTAGGCAAACAAAATAGGGAAAATTTTCCTAAATAGTCATCTTGGAGAACTAACAGATGTTTACATTTAGTTCATAGTGATGTATGTGACATGAAAAAGTCATCCATTGGTGGGTGTAGATAATTTGTCTTGTTTATTAATGGCTTTTCTCGAATGACTTGGGTATTTTTTATGAAAAACAAATCTGAAGTTTTTGCTAAGTTTGTTGATTGGTTACACTTAGTTAAAAAAGAAATAGGTTCACATTTGGCCACTCTTCATTTAGATAATGGAGGTGAGTATACCTCAAATGAATTTTTAGATTATTTTCAAGAACATGGAATTCATTGACAATATAGTAATGCTTATACTCCATAGCAAAATGGAGTACCTAAACGAATGAACAAAAATTTAGAGGGCATAACATGTGCCATGTTGCACTATAAGTAGCTTGATTATAAGTTTTGGGCAGAAGCCATTGGTACTACACTGTATTTGAGAAATAGGTTCCCCATAGTTGCACTTTTGGGACACATTCCATATGAGGCATGGTATGGATTTAAACCAAAAGTTAAAAACTTAAAAGTGTTTGGATGTCTTTGTTTTGCTTTGGTTCCTATTAAACACAAAACTAAGTTGGAACCACGAAGTCAAAAATGCATCTTTATTGGTTATTCTGAAGATAAAATGGGGTTTCATTTGCTTGCACAAGATTCAAGCAAATTCATAGTTAGTTGAGATGTAATATTTGATGAGTTTGGGACTATGATAGATTAGAGAATAAAAATACAAAAAGAGATAAGGGTTCGAATAATGGGGATAACTCTTTGAAGTTATGGTATGAAACTCAAATTCCTTCACTTTCCTCTCCTTCATTTACAAGTTCACAGCTTGATGGCTTAGAAATTGTTGAAAATTCTCTAAGTCCCCCTTCGAGTGATGCACACGATGAGAATTTTGGAGTCCTTGATTTCAATAATTTGTCTAAGTATCCAAAATGGGATCAAAGTAATTTTTATAACTTGAAAGTAGATGAAGTTGGTTTAATAGGGCCCAAAAATTCTCTAAAATAGGTAAAATATGATATGGTTGTTACTATTTATTCCTCTGAGCCATCCACTTTTGAGGAGGCATCTACTAAACATGTTTGGCAATAGGCAATGAAAAATGAGTATGATGCCATACTTAGCAATCATACATGGGTTTTAGTTGATCCTCCTCCACATGTTAAACCCATCAGTTGTAAATGGGTTTTTAGGACTAAGTATAAATTAGATGGCTCCATTGATAAACATAAGGCAAGACTTGTTGCAAAAGGATATGCATAACAAGAAGGTATTGATTATGAGGAAACATTTACACACTATTTGTATGGTACTTGCCTTATCAGAAAAAAATGGTTGGAAAGCACATCAATTGGATGTTAAAAGTGATTTTTTAAATGGTGATTTATAGGAAGAAGTATATATAAAACAACCTCAAGGTTTTGAACAGGTGGGTGCTGAACACAAAGTGTGTAAACTGATAAAAGCTTTGTATGGGCTCAAATAAGCACCTAGGGCTTGGTATGAGAAAATGGATTCATACATGAAATCCATTGGTTTTCATCATAGTGAATCTGATGATACTCTATATTTTTGAGTGCAGGGTAATAAAATGGTGATACTTGTTCTCTATGTCAATGACTTGTTTATCACAGGTAATGATGAAAACCATAAAAAGTCTATGAAGAAGGAATTAAAAGATGGGTTTGAGATGATAGATATTGGACTTCTTCACTACTATCTAGGCATAGAGGTAACTTAGAATAGCATAGTGTTTTCATTTCAGAAACTAAGTATATTTCTGAGTTATTAGATAGGTTTGGCATGAGTGATTGCAAACCTGCCGTCACTTCCATGAAAAGTAACTTGAAATTATCTAAGGATGATAGTAGTGCCTTTTTTGATGGCACCACATATAGACAATTGGTGGGAGGTTTGATATACTTGATGACTACCAAGCCCAATATTTCATTTTTAGTTGGAATTTTATCTAGGTTTATGCATGAGCCTAGAGAAATTCATTGGCATGTAGCAAAATGAGTACTTCATTACCTTCAAGGAATAAAAACATATGGCCTTGAATACCATCATAACAATAAATTCAAACTTGTTGGATATTTTGATTCATATTTTGGTAGATGGGTGGATGGTAGAGTGTCAACCATAGGATACACTATGCATATGGGTTTAGCTACCTTTACTTGGTGTTGTAAGAAGCAAGATACAGTGGCAAATTCATCAGCAGAATCAAAATATATTACAAAATGGGATGCTTCTAGATAAATTGTTTACCTTCATCATATTCTTGAAGATCTTTAGGTTTCTCAGTTTTCTTGTACACATTTATACATTGATAATCAAAGTGGAATCAAGATGTCAAAGAATCTAGTGTTTCATGCAAAAATAAAACATATGGATGTCAAATACCATTATCTATGAATGTTGGTGGAAAAGAAAGATCTTGATCCAATATATTTCCCAACTACCGATTCGATAGCTGATATCTTCACAAAACCCCTTGAAGAATCAAATTTGAAAAATTTAGAAAAATGCTTGGTATGTGTCCAAAGACCTGACATTGGATCATAGGGGGGTTTGTTAGGACTTGTTCCAAAGTCTTAACATTAGGTTAATTTTTTGGTAGGTTAATAAATATTATTTTAAATGGGGCATGGATCTCTTAGTAAAGACAACCCCATAAAATAAATTTACTTAGTTTAATTTTAGGTAGTTTTCATGTTTTATATTTATTAATTATAACTACCTTACAAGTTGTATTCCCATAAATAGTTGGTTTTAGGATTAGTTGTTTTTACTGGTCATTGGTAAAAACTATATAAATCAATGTTTGCATTCTAAAAGGGTTAACGGAGTAAAGGTACCCTTATGTACTTGTTTTTTTAAAATATTAATAAAATACTTGTGCACTCGCACTAAGCAGGGACAAGGTTCAAACTATTTGTTTCAAGGAGTTATCATTATGATCATAGGGCTCATAATAATAATGTGTGAAAATTTAGAACACTAATTTTACCTATCCACATCATCCTAACATCAAGTTATCAAAATATGGAGAGATCAAGTCAACATCTTCATGAAAGACTTGGTAAGTGTTAAGCTCAAATGACCACCTATAGCAATCAAGGGTATTATCAGAGGTCTAAAAGTGAAATGGTTTGTTTCATGAGACAAATAAAGGTTTTTTGAAATAAATAAATATGGAATATTAATAAACCAAGGTGAATAATCTCATATAATTTTTTATTAGGTAAATTAATGGTAAATGATATAGACAAATCTCCACCTATAGCATTCAACATGGAGTAGATGTCACAAGAAGTTTTGATGGAATTTTAAGAGCCTAGTCAAGTGTTTAAAAACACTAAGTGATGTCACATCAATCAATACAAGATAAAATTTAAACCCTGGTACTTTTTAATCATGAATATTAAGTTTTTATGTAGAAATGACATTACATTTTCCCTTATTCAGAGATGTTAAGGTATTTTTGTGTTGTTTAAGGTTAGCAACCAAGAAGGAGACATGGTGTGATGACAAAGTGTATAAAATTGAGAAATGAATAATGGAGGACAAGGAAAATGTGAGGTAAATAATATAAAATTATCAATGCATTATTTTTATTCTCATACCATCATGACCAAGTGAAAAGAAGGAAAACACAGTCATAGGCCTGGTGAGACTAGAACAAGCAGTCAACTCAACTAGCTTTTAGTAAAAAGAGCTTACAAGACAAAATATGCATCCAAAAGGAATGAAATTTATATTATTTATAATTGTGAATTTATAAAACTATAATTAATCTTGTTTTGTCTATAAAATGAGTGTATTTACCCTCTTTTTTTACATAGTATTATGCTTGTTCATTGAGGAGAATATGGAACTAGGCAAGCTTCTTAAAGGGATTTAACATATGAAGAATGGTTTAAAAATAATATGAGTGTTTATTAAAAATTTGGGGCTGATTTTAAGTATTAAATTTTTTTTTAGAGTGATCATATTCAAAATTTCAAGGTAAAATGAATAAAAGTGCAAGTCGGTCAAATTTAAGATTTTGGCATGCAAATATAGACTATCAAAAAAGGCATTTTTGAGAAATTTAAATGTTTGATGATGTAATATAATTATTTTATTATTTTTTTGAGTTACTAAAGGTTATAATTCAAAAAAAATTAGGTATTAATACCTCATTAATCTCAATATACACCAATTTCTCTCTCCATATGTCTCACAATCCTCATTTTATGAGTGTATATCAGGCCTAAATTATTGTTTTTAGATGTTTTTATTGATTGAGGATGGAAAAAAAGTGATTGTATTAGTTTTTTGGGTCCATATAGGTAGTAATTAAAAATTAATTAGGTATTTTCACCTCATAAAACTAAATAAATGGATCTTAATCCTTACATATTTTAAAACAGTCATGCAAAGAGAGTTTATAACTCTGTGTTTTGAGTTGTTTCAAGTGTTTTATGGTTTACCATTGCTTATAACCTATTAAAAACATTTGGTAATTAAAAAATTAAATTTATATGGTTATTTTTTCAATTTAAACCTAACCAATCTCAATAAAATAAATTTTTTAAGGCTCTTAGCCTTTACAGGCTTGCATATTTTCCTAGCTAGGGTTTCTAACCAAAAAAGCCTATATCTCAAGTTTTAACTAATTAAAAGTCATAAAAAATTATAATAAGGTATATTTTAATGTTTTATTTTTATTCTATATGGTATAATACACATTTTAGGTCTAAGGTGTGTGATAGGGCTTAAGAGGCCTAATTGGAAGCATGCTAACAAAGGGATTACCTTTTAATCTTGGAGTCAATCCTTGAAACTTTATGGAGGGTTAAATGGATATATATGATGGTGTCAAGTGGTCTTAGATCCTTAGTAATGTTGATATTATTTATAAATAAGGATAAATGTAAGAAAAAATGTCATAAGCCTAGTGGTGTTATTATGAGCTTGAGATGTGAAATGGCCTAAAATTACTTTGAAACCACTTGGAGTGTGTATATTACTCTATAAATCATGTTTATAACCTATTTTTCATAATAATTTTGCACATTTGGGTGTGTAGGAATCCTAAAATGGCCCAAAAATTCTTATTTTTGTAGGCTTCAAATAGATAAATGGTCTAAATGCATGGAAGAGGTCTAATAGGACTTGAAACACAATTATATGACATTTAGATCCCTTATCAAGGGTTTATAGGGTACCTTGTTGAGCTGAATGGTTAGAAAACCAAGTTTTTTGAAATATTTTGGATGGTTACAAGTTTAATGGTGATTTACACCATTGTTTTAGGTCTTGAAGGTGGTCTAACCTTTGTTTTCTCCATCATATGAATGATATGGATGCATATAAGTCTTATACATGTCCAAAAGTGGTAATAATGGTGTTGAATGTCCCTGGAAGTTGGTTTTAGCACATTTAGTTGAAGGTGGCATGAGTTTAAAGACCTCCATCAATGGAATCTATGATATTTGTAGGTTTCATGGAGTCTTTTTTAGGTTGGAGGAGCAAACTATAGTTGAGGAAAAAATAAAACATCAAAAAATGAAACCAAAAGTTAACCTCCATGGTTAGTTAAACATAAAATACTAAATTAACTAACCATATTTCAAGCATAATCTATGAGTTTAAGTGGATGGGAGTATAGAAGTCCAAAAGGGACATTTTTAGAGGTTTGGAGTCAAGTTGGGGCAATCAGTACGTTTTCCAAGTCTTTGAAGACTTTTCTCATGTGAGTGGGATATGAAATCATCATGCTGAAATATTTTCACCTTCTAGTGTCTCTCTAAGCCAATGAGAGGGATTAAATATTATTTGTACTAATGAAGGTTAATTTTTTAAAATTTTAGTGCTAATTGATCTAAATGTGGGTGAGACTCCATAGAAAGTGGTTATGTCTCATTTATTGATTTATGAGTGCTTGTTTCTCCTCTCTCTTAAATTTTCTCATATATATCCCATTTCTTCTCCATTGATAAGATATATTCTCATTTGACAAGGCAAAACCCTATCAATATTTTTAAGAACTAACTTTTGAGTAAAATATGATTATTTTTCACCTATCTCTTGCCTTTAACCTATGTTTAGAAAGCTTGTGTATGATGGGTTTGTGAAGAAGTGTTCTTCCATGTTCATTGTCATTCTTTCTTTCCTCTTTAAGGTGTTTTCAAGCTATTTTCATGTATGAACATGATATTTTACACCATTAATGGATGATTAGTGTGATTTTTATAACCCCTTTTTACTTCATCTATTTCTTAGTGAGCCTAGTTTAATAAATACTTATGAAAACTGGCTAATTTGTGAGATTATGTGAGCAAAGATGGTCTTTATGATGAATTAGTGTTTGTTTCAATCTTATTTGAGTGTCATTTAATTTGGTACATCACTCATTTACTATTTTTAGTCATCACATACCACCTTCTTATCCTTTTTACAAGTAGAAATATTAGTTTAGGTGATCTACCAAGATGAAGCTAGCCTTTTCTGGAGGTTCAACCTCATTACAGGATACCCATAACCTGAGCTTGATCCAATATTATAGCTATAAGTGAGAGAGCCTAAACAAATCTTCCACAATGGTGCAATTATATGTTACAATAACATTTTTTATAAAATAATTGAATCATGTCATATTTTTTAAATTATCATATGATTGGATTTCATTTTATTATTATTTTTATCATATGTGATGATAATTATTTATATCTTACTTATATTATGTTGTTTTACATTTTCATCACTTTAATATTTAGCATGCATGTTTTCCTTTCATCATTTTGTAATCATTTAAAATTTGACCTTTATTTCCATTATGAATCTTAGGTATCACCTTCAGGTTATTTTTATCAAATATTTATCAATTTTCATTAGTTTACGTTAGTACCCTTTTGATTCTTTGTCCCATTTTTATATTCCCCTATTTTTGGATGACTTATTAAATAAGTGCTTGTGCTAGATCTAATGTAGTCTTGTATAGTTTCCCTAGTGAAATGATTATTATTTTCATAGCATAGCCTATTCACTTAAGAAGAATAGGTATCCCTCATTATGGTCAAATATATTATTATTGATAATTGTTTCACTCTTTTTACAGGTATATATGATGTAAAAAAATCTAAGGATCATGCAATATTGTATTAATGAAAAAATTAGTGCTTGTGTGCTTATCTGATTTATTTTATTTGTTTTTTATTTTGGTATGGTTACTCATTTTTCATTAGTTCTTGTATGTTTACATGATATTTTACACATTTATTCATTTATTTCTCCTAAATAAGGATCATGAGACATGATCCAAAATGTCGATGTCAAAAAATCTTCACACAAACATCCCCAAAAGCAAGTTTCAAATTATAGGGAATGTGAAAACACATAATCTTTTACTAATACCAATATTTATCTTAGTTATGTTTTTATATTTTAATGACTATCCACGTGGCATATATGTTATGAAAAGAGGAATATTTGTATCAACATATAAGTGGAAATAATGTTATGACCCAAGATATTTTATTAGTAAGAGGACATTTTATCAAGTGAAGAAGGAGATAAACTAAAGATGTATTCAACCAAGAAAACATTTTATGATTAAATCCATTCTCAGCTTAGAAAATTAATCTTTATAGGTGGTTGATAGAAGGTGAAGGTTCTATTAACAGAAGTTGAATAGTTGGAAGCTAAATAGTTTTATGAATAAAATTTAGAATATATTTATGGGAATAATTCAAAAATATAATAAAGGTAAAGAATGCTAGATTGTTGGAGGAGTGTATGAGATTCTCAAGCATCTAAATGAATATAATAATCCTATGAAGGCATGAAAGTGTATGTGATAGTAAGTGTATATTAAATGTAATGCTTTTTTTATTAAAGTTAATTAATTAAGCTTGTTTAAATTTTTGAATTCCATGAAAGTGTGCTCAATGTGTGTCCATGAAAGAGTGTCTAACCATGAATCATAGAGATAAATATAGTCTTAAAGTGAATCCCCTCTATTTTGATCATATTAATTAGCATAAATGCAAGACATTTTTCTATAGACTATGGAAGAGAAGTTTACTAAGTGAGTTGAACGTTGTGAAAGATAAATTGAATAATTTTATTGTAGGTGAGAAAGAAGTAATGCAAGTTTAGAGGAAGTGTGAGAGAATATATTTTGAGTCTTTTTTACGTTATGAGAGAGAATCTTACTAGTTTTGGAGAGATGGAAAATTAAGGATGAACATAAGTATTTGTGAACTTGGAAAAGATTTGAATAAAATATAAGAGAAAATAGATATATTTGAGAGTATTAAACATAAAAGAGTTGTCTCAAGGATGAAAAAAGACAAGAAACATATAGAGGTGTTGGAGCATGTACAGAATCAGTATGAAGTTAAAGTGTCTATTTTTTTCAGGTAAATATATCTCAAACAAGATCTTGAAATGGATATTGGATCTATAAGCTAATTTTAAATATTAGAGTATTGAAGACCCTATAAGGGTAAAGTCTAAAATTAATAGACTATGTGGAGTTATAGATGAATATTAAAAGGTCATCCAAGAGAGGAGAAAAGAGAAAGGAAAAAGTAAAGTGATTAGTTGGGAACATATTGTTTCAAATTTAGTGGCTCATTTTGTGTTCTCAAAATTGTTAATAAAATGGTTGAAGAAGATCGAGGCATTGAGGCCTGAGAATGAAGAGAATAATAATATTACCATGAAAGTCAATGCATTTTCATTTTTTTGTTCTCTTTCATAGGGTATAAAGGTTAAGGAAAATAAAGAAGAGTGTCAAGTTTCCATGGAGTAAATGAGAGAGGTGGTTGAAGTTCAAATGTATGCACTCAATAAGGAATGTGAAGATGACTAGTTGATTTATAGATCAACTAAAGAGGAAAATAATGAGAAGGGTTATGTTATAATACATGTTTTGTCTAAATTTTATTTGTGTCTAGGTATTTAATAATTGATATAGTGTTATGGATAAGAAAAAGGAGGATGAAATTAGATCAGATATAATGAAAAGAAGGATGATGAGATAATATTGATAAAGGTTATTAATATTGGGCCTATAGGAGTCCATCATGAGATTTATTTTCTTGGACTCACAAGATGTGAAGAGGATTAATAGATAATTTGTACATCAATAAGAGCATGAGAAAAATTGAAGGAAGAATAAGAGTCTCTTAATAGTCTTATAAATGAAGAAGTCAAAAACAAGATGATTGGGGAAAGTGAGCAGAAGGTACTCATGAGAAAAAATAAGATAAAATTAGATGAGAATGACAAAAGGAAGAATCCAAAAATAGGTTGGATAGTGAGTGAACAAAAAAATAAGGATTTATAAAAAGGTGGATGAACAATAATTGGTTCAATCTAATAAGATAACATATTAAAGAAGGATCATCTTAGTGGAGGTAGTCAAATGAATGTCTATTTTATCCCAAAATAATATGGAGAGTGGAGGATATAATCCAATAATAGATGAGCATGGTCCATAGTGGGTATAATCTCATAAACTAAGACAAAAAGAGCACATAAGATCAAAGAAGGAAGGGTATGAAACTAACCATAAACTAGAATCAAAATATGAAAAGAGACAAGAAGCTAAAGTAATTAGTTTATTGGAAGGTAAATCCATGTCCATTATGGTTCATGGTAAAAAGAGTTGTTTAACCACTTATCCCATATATGTGAATTGGACCTCACATTTTATAAACCTTAGGTGTTTGATGCAGAAACATCCAAGAGTTTGTAAAATCTTGCTCAACCCAAAAAAAAGTGCTTGTGTTTGTGTTCCATTTATATTTTTTTGTTGTTTTTACATGGTCATTCACCACAAATTATTTATAGTTACAAGATATTTCATAAATTTATTTTTGTATGCATTGGTACAAGGATAAAAATATTGTTTAGGCTTTTTTTCATATTTTAATTATTATCCATGTGGTACGTATGCTATGAATATAATAAATATGTGTATGAATGTCTAAGTGGAAATAATATTATAACCTAAGTAATTTTATTATGAATATGATGTTTTATCAAGTGGGAAGGATATAATTTGAAGAGACATCTAGAAAATTGTTTGAGGAAGAAATTCATTATTGGGTCAAAAAAAGGAATATGTATAAGTGGATGATAGATGATAAATGGAAGTTGATTAGTCAAAACATATTCAATTTTATGGACAAAATTGAGAATAAATTTATGGTTAGAATTAAAAATAGATGAAATTTTAACAACTTAAAGTTATTTGAGGATGGTATTAGATCTTAATGAACTAAACAAATATAATAATCCTATGATTGTATGAATTCTTTGTAATGTTTTATTATTAAATTCACTAAATAAAACTTATTGATTTTTATCAAAACCATAAAGTATGATCAATGTCTATCAATGAGAGAGTTTATAACCATGCATCATAGAGATAAATGTAGTCCTTAATTGGACTCACTTTCTTATTCTTGAATCAACATATCTTTCATGATCCCCATTTTGTTCTATTTTTACTTCACTTGAAGCACATGTAAGTTGATTTATATATTGCACACTTTCACATGGAATATATAGGATTTTATTATTATCCATGTTATTTAGGTTATCCTCTCTATCATTTAAGCATAAACTCTCTTGTGTTAGCTACTTATGTCACCCATGGATGGCCTTTCTAAATCTATATGGTGGAAGAATATAAAATTCCAAAATAATTACAATCCAAATAAAATAAAATGTTAAATACAATATTATAATGTATATCACACTAAAATACATAATATATATTGGGAAAAAATTCCTATTCAAGTTAAATCTCAAATGCAATAGTTGTTTTCATGATATATTTGAGTTTCATTGGGGTGTGGTAGGATAGTAAAATATAATATGAGGTCTTATACAATGTTATCATTATATTTTCTTACATTTTAGTGTGACATAGTTTCTCACATAAGTAAAAAATATTCAAAGTAGGTTGATGGCTCTGTAAGGGGTCTTGAGCAATGGGGAACATTTTTTAGGAAGTTAGGATCCTTTTAATTTTCATGAATTTATCCTTCATGGGATTATCTATATAGTTGACTTGTTATCCCATGTTTTTAGATATTAGGTGGATTTATATAGGTCCTATTGGCTAAAATTGGCTCACATACAAAAATTTTGTGTGGATGTGGTGTGAAAAACTAAGCAAATTTCTAGTTGAGTGAGTGATCTGATGGTGAATGGTGAAGGTCATCCCCTGTAGGTTATTAAGGAATGAACAAATCAATTTGGTCATGTATTTGATAAATTTACTTGGGAATTCAACTAAATTTTAAGGATTACATCTAAATGATGTATTTTTGTGTCATGAACATCTCTTAGAAATTTAGCATCTTGGCATGTTTTCTATCTCAAGATATAAGCCTTCAAAAATGATCTAGCATTGTGGAATTTCTTAGGGGATGAAAAATTAAATTTAAATAAATATCCATTTGGATTCAAAAATCTTCAAAAATTTTCAAGTTGAACAAATAGCTACCAAGTTCCATGATCTCAAAATCTAGGATCAAGGTTAAATGGTATGTGGCTAATCTCTGGAAGTTAGTATGTCAAAGATCCTAGATCAAGATCGATGGTACATATTATTACATACATATCCTAATAGATGATCTATGTTAAATACTAGGGTTGATAAGTCAAAATAGATCTAAACTGTGCATTCAAGCATGCATCAAAGATATAATGTAAAGTATAAAGTAAAATGGTTAGAAAATCTTGAGGATGAACACAATAGTGTCATACATCACAATCATAGTTATTTCACATATCAAAAACACACATTCAATCATGTAGATCAAAGATCGAAGGCAATTTTTCAACCATTTTGAGGACATCAATGATGTAAATGAGGTCAAAATGTCAATGAACCTATATTTTACAAAAGGCCACCATGTGGCATAAGCACATTAACTAGATGGAGACTGCCAATAGAGTCCATAAAAGGCATGCAAAATTGCCAAGTGGCACAATATACAAATTATATCATAGATCAAAAACCAAAATTGAAGGTCTAATCTAAGAGACTCCTGAGGTGATTGATGAATCAAATTTGATTGAGTTATAAGAGGGCACAAGCTGAAGACATGTGTCTAAGGTGACAATAGTCAATATTTTTAAATTGAAATATGCATTGTGGTAAGGAGATTCCACATATATAGACATATTAGATCAAAATATTTTCCACGTAATAATGATAATTTATAAATGTGATATCAAAATATGATTTAGGTTACTAGATCAGACACTACTAATTCATATGTTGCCATTAAAGTTTAGTTCTATGCAAGGGTCTGCTCAGTCAAGTTATGAATTATATCTTGGGTTTTAAATTTATGTCTTGATCATAATCATAGAATAAGTATCATGTGGATCCTCATTTATATTACCACTATATTAAAACCAATAAATGGATTGGTTTTCATCTATATTAGACCTATGTTTGGGTTCTAGAGTAATGGCAAAATGGTGATTGTGAAAGGAGTGTCATAGGGGACATAAGATGAATGATTTTAACTCATTATTTAATAATGTTAAAGACATATAAATATGAATCACAATTTTTTAATCTCACTAATAAGATGGAGATTTTAGAGGTTGATAAAGGCAAGTAGAGCATCAATGAATTTTCAAAGTCTTTGAAAAATGTTACTTTTTAATGGATAATGACTCATCATCCTCGATTAATTCTTGTCTTATAGTGGATTTCTAATAAAATGAGAGGGATTTAATGTTAATAAAAGATAATTCATGGTTAATTTGGATGCATTATTGGTTCTAATCAATAAAAATGTGGTTGATATTTCATAGAAGTGGTTGTAACTCATTGATTTATTTCTTTTATGCTCACTTTTCTCTCTCTTCCCCTTTTCTCCTATATCATCCATTTCTCCCCCATATATCTCTAAATTATCAGTTCTTGGAGATATATACTCTCATTTGATAAGGTGAATCCATATAAAAATTTGTAATAACTACCTCATGAATTAATAACACAATTTTTACCTATCTCTTGCCTTTAACTTGTGTTTAGTAAGCTTGTGCATGATGGCTTTGTGAAGAAGTATTCTTCCATGTCCATTGTACTTATTTCATGACTTTTTTTAGGTGTTTTCAAGTTATTTTTATGTCTAAACTTGTGTTATTCATACCATTAATAGATGATTGTTGTGAATCTTAGAATTCCTCTTTGATTCATTTATTAGGTTGTTAGCATAGTTTATGAAATACTTATGCAAATTAGTTAGTTTATGAGGTTGCGTGAGAAATAATTGTATTATGATAAATTGGTTTTGGTTTCAAGCTTATGTGAGTTCAAATTTAAATTTGATGCATCACCTTTTATCTCTCTTAGTAACCCTATGCCCTCTCTCTATCCCTTTTCTCAAGTAGAAGCATTAGTTTAGGTGATCTACCAAGAGGAAGTTAACCTTATCTAGAGGTTCAACCTCACTATCAGATACCCATATCTTGGGGTTGTTCCCATTTTGTGGCTTAGTTGGAGAGAGATTGAATAACCCTCTCCAAAGGTGAAAATTAGTCCATAATAGGTTATAGCATGCCTAGTGGGATCAATTTCCAAGAAGATTGGTTAATTTTGATGTTGGTTTAATCAATTTACAGCGGTTATAGATTTAATCTTTTAGTATCTAGTGACTCTGAAGAATTCTCAACATTCTGGTGGTAGAGTAGTAGCTATATTTCATGCCAAAGGTGAATACAAGATAAACTTCTATAGATGTTCCTTTTTAATATATTTAAGTACCTTTAAACTTAGTAATAAGGTTAATATTTACTAATACTCATCCATATAAAGGATAGTTTCCTCCTAAACCAATTTCAAAATCTACCTTTGCAAGAAAATATTTGTTGGGTCCCTTCACTACCATGGCAACCCCTAGATCTTTCCCTCTTATGGATTTCAATGGTTAGAGTCATTTTGACCTTAATTATTATGACCCCATTTTAGTGACATATCTTAAATGTGTTCCTCACTTCATAGGATAATAATCTATAACCCCTTTTGATCACGTTAGAGATACAACCAACTTTTGCAATAATCATGACATAAATGAATAAAATGTTGATATAAGGTTGTTGGCCATCTGTTTTAAGGTTAAATACTTGTATTGGTATAAAAACCTTACTAATAACTCCATCACATCATGGGATTAGATAGGTTAAGCATTTTGTAAGAGATTTGAAGATAAGAGTGACCACTTGTCACTTGCAAAAAAGTTAACCACAATCAAGAGGAATCCTCGTGAGGTTATGCAATATTTTAATACTATGTTTCAAAAGACATGAAATATGATCCAATATATAATAGGCCTACTCTTAACTATTCTTTCATTTACTATCTAAAATATCTCAATAATGATATTGTGGTATTGATTCAGTCTATGGGAAGAAACACACTACCAAATGTTTATGAGGTGGCAATCAAAGCAGAGAAATATCTAGTACTAGTTGGCAAGCTTAAATAGAGGCCACCAATGCCTTTGTTTCATAATATTCAACCACATCCTATTTTTATCCCTCCCATTTATTCCATTCCTTTTATTCCAACACTTTTTTCCATTCCTATACCAAAGTAGGAAAAGGATTCAAGTAGTCAACCTAGTGACTTGCAAGAAAACAATAATTTCCAAGAGATTAAGAACATGTTTCAATCCTTTGGAAATTAATTAGAGAATGTGAAGAGGTAGAAATTATAGTTAAATAGACCTTATCAAGATCAATATCAACCTAAATAATAGTATTATCAAGCAAATAGGCCATCCTACAAAGGAAATTTCCAAGGACAAGGGTAGCCTAATTATGTAAGGCAAAACAATTATAATTTAATGTTGTAAGTACTTTAAACAATTTTTTCCATAATTAGAACAAAATTTATCAAGAATGTGAGGGTAATATGCCATGGAATCAATCATTTAGTCAATCCATTATCCCAAACACTAAGTTTAATTAGGATTTTAATGATCAATGGTAAAAAACTGCTAGTTATGGATATAATCAAAATCTTATGGCTCATAACACATAAGTACCTATGATGACAAAACAAGAAGATCCTCAACAAGGAAAAAAACCTAATGAAGGACCAAACTAGTTGAGATCTACAATGGTCAACTATGATCAAGAAGAGTGATATGTACTCACTCAATAGGCTAGTTCTAGCCAAGCATACATTCTAGTGGAAACTAATAAAAGGTTCAAAATAAGGAACATAAATGGTAACCAAGAAGTAGTTAAAAATCCTCCTCATATTACTCCATTTCTATCAAAGACAAGTGAACCTACTACTACTACAAAGGTTCTAGTAGCTCTAAAGAATTAAGGCCAATAGAATACTTTTATCCCCCAAAACTCACAAGTTCAAAATATGGTTCTCTCCCAAAGCATAAGCAAAAGTTAGTGGTTTGCCCATCAATATTGTTAAACAAATGAAAAATTACAATGTGAGTGTGCCAAAGTGGGACATATTTTTTATGCCTAGTCAAGTGGACATCCTTCAAGAAGGTTTGTCAAAGATCAATGTTTCTAAAAAACCACCAAGGAAAATGTAATTCTCACTAATGCAATCAAGAGGCATAATAAAGGATAATCAAACAAGGTGGTCAAACCTCCTCCCTTATACATTTATGTGATCATTGGTGACTATTTGGTACATAACTACATGCTATATAGTGGATCAGGTACTTCAATTCTACCAAATTCAATAGCAAATTAACAAGGTTTTAAGTATGAACCCCATTCTAAGGGAGTTTTTTAGCTTGATGGATCTTCTACCAAGCCATCTAACATTATCAAAAGTCTTAAATTAACCATGCATGCTTTTCTTAGTGTTTCAGTGACTCAAGATGTGTTGATTATAGATGTGCCTCCTCATTTTTCTCTATGCTTATCTAGAGATTTCATAACAAAAATTGGGGTTTATCTCATAGCAAACTAGTCTGACATGGCCTTTAGGACAAGGTATGGGACCAATGTGTCCATCAAAGTTGAGCGTATTATATAATTTCACATATATCCTTATGGTATTGATAGCTCAAACATCAATTATACCATCTTATATGAGGATGACCACCTGGTTGGTTAATAACTAAACACTCATATTAAGGAGAGACCTGATATGTTCTTGTATGAGTTATGGAGTGAAAATTAGATAATTTACCCTTTGGAAAGTGCTAAAGAAAGAGACATGGGAGTCTATTTCTTTCAATAGGAAAATGAATCCCATCCATCCCTTACTAAGCCATAGGAAGATACTAATGGTTTATTGAAAATTATTATTTGATGGATCAAGAAGAAAAAATGGGGTAGGTGTAGGTGCAATGCTAGTATCTCCCTCCACTGCTATGTACTTCTCTTATTAAAGGTTCTAATTCACTTTATCTTACAATATAACTCAATATGTGGGCCTTATTCATGGTATTTCATCGGCTAGCAAGATGACAATTGATTAGTTATAGGTGTATGGGGATAGTGAGCTAATAGTGCATCAAGTTAGAGGCCAAAACACCATAAAGAATCTCTTGATGAAATCCTATAAACATAGAGTTTGGGATATACTTGAGGAATTTGAGGCCTTCAACATTTAAGTAGTGTTAAGGAATCAAGATTAGCATGTTGATAGGTTGGTAGCTATGGGAGCTCAAATTTACATCCCAAATGTGTTGAATAATTCCAAAGTGTAGCCACATGTTAAGGTGGTGGTATGACCATCAATGCTAGATAATGAAGCTCATTAGTAGGTCTTAGATAGTGACAAGCAAATTACTTGTTTCTTGTAATAGGAATTAAAGTTTTCCTCAATAAACTAGGGTAAATTATAACATCAGTATGAAGATAAAATTATTCATTTGAGGTCTAAAAAATTTTCTAAAGGGTTGGTCACCCTTGAAGGTTTCTTCCATGAGAGAGATCATGTGAGGAAAGACAAATCAATGATGTCAAATAATGAGGAAAACTTTGAAAGAGTCCTCATCCTCAAAGATAAGATTCTCAAGCTTGGAAAGGTAAGAACTAATTCTTGAAATCATGCTTTCATTTTAGGGAATATTAAGACATATGTTCTTGAGAATATAGGGACCTAAGAGGTTTTGATCCCAATCTATCCCAACACACTACAGAGTTAGAGACCAATGCTAAGCCTATGAGGCATAATAAAATCCATATCAACCCAAATATTAAAGAGATAATGAGGAAATAATTGACTAAATTGATTGAATCTAATGTCATCTTTCACATAAATTGTTCCTCATGGGTAGCCAACTCGCTACCTGTAATGAAGAAAAATGGTGAAATCTAGATGTGTGTTGACTTTAGATACTTGAACAAGGTCTCTTTGAAATATCACTACCCCTTACCATCCATGCAAAAAATCCTTCAAATGGTTATTGGTTTATAATGTTTCTCTCTTTTATATGGGTATGAAAGTTATAAATAGGTGTTGGTAAAATAAGAACATCGATACAAGATTGCCTTCACCATAAAGTAGGACACATATGCTTATCATAAGATGCCTTTTAGATTGTATAATGTAAGGGCTACTTTTCAAATATCCATATACATGTATTTCTAAGGCTCATTAAACCATATGGTGTTGGTATACTTGGATGACATAACATTTTTCTCCAAGAAGGCTAGTGAACACTTTGATCACCTAAGGTTGATCTTTGAAAATTCATAAAATATGGGATCTCATTGAATCCCAAGAAGTGTGTGTTTGATATCTATAAAGATAGACTATTGGAACATATTATCTCAGAGTAGGGATTAACTATTGATATTAAAATAATAAGTGATATTTTAGAATTATCCTTACCTAAGCATAAGAAGGGAATCCAGAGTTTCCTTGGTAATAGAAAATCTATAAGAAGGTTTATACCTAGTTTTGCCAATTTGGTCAAACCTATCACTGCCATACTAAAGAAGAACCAAGTGTTTACTTTGTCCAATGAAAAAAAATCAACATTTGAGGATATCAAGAAAGCCATTTTGAAAAACACCCACACTCATGAATCCTAATTTCTCAAAGGATTTCATATTGTATACCTTTACCAATATTGACAATATATCATCTATGTTTATGCACAATAATTGTGAAGGACTAGAGCAACCAATTGTAATTTTTATCCAAGGGCTTGAGGGATATGAGGTAAGGTATAATTTTGTATAAAATCAAGTATTTAAATTGATAAAAATATTTAATTTTTTTAGATGAATGCTCTCCAATAGTAGAGTTTATCTTATGGTGTCGTATCCTTGAGTGAGGGGCTTCTTTCTTAACAAAGACTTGAATGAGAAGAAGGCTAGTTGGATAACCAAGGTCATCGAATATTAAATAGAGATTAAGGTCATTAAACTAGTAAGAAGTAAAGGCTTATGTGAATATATAGTTTATGACCTTCATGAAGACAATGAGGTTGTCTTAATGACATAAGAAACTAATAAATAGATGCACCTCCACCTCACACTAGCCATCTCTAGGATATGACAAGATTTCTTATAATAGGTGAGTGCCCATAAGGTATGGATAGAGTAAAGAGAATGTATTTTATACTTTATTCAATACCTTATGCATTGGTTGATGGGGTTCTATTCAAGAAAGACCTCAATGTAGTACTCTTAAAGTGCATTGATGATGACCAAGTGACTATCATGGAGCAATTTCATAATGGGCCTATATGATGGCATTTTTCTCTAAAGAATATAGTGGAAAAATTAATGAGGATTGGTTACTACTAGCCTGTCCTTTTCAAAGATGCATATGCATGGGTTATAAAATGTCAAAAGTGTCTCTCTTTATAAGAAGGAAAATATTGGCATCCATTCCTCTCAACCCAATTTAGGTGGAGAAGCCCTTAATGTAGTGGGTTTTGGACTTTATAAGAATGATCAATCCACATTATATTAGAGGAAACAAGTGGGTACTCACTACTACTAACTACTTCACAAAGTGGGTGGAATAAATTTCCCTAAAAGAATTAAATGAAATAGTAGTGTTGGACTTCTATGATAACATACTAATGAGGTTCGGTGTACTAGTAATAATAATTTTAGATAATGCCTTAGTATTTTTTGGCATGAGAAAAAGTGAATGGGAACTTTATCTATGCATCTACCTTAGTAAATCCTAAAATTACTACCCATAAGGTAATGTACTAGTAGAGTCAAAAAATAAAAAATTTATAAGGATCATCAAGAGGACTATGGTAGAGAATCAAAGAGTGTGACACACAAAGTTAAGGATAACCTTATGGGCTACTAGATTAACTCCCAAATTTTCCACTGGAAAAATTCCATTTATCCTTGTATATAAGAAGTAATTCAAGTTTCCCATATCTTTTGAGTTAAATACCGTAGAGTTATCCCACTAGCTTGAGTTGATGGAGAGTGAACTTATGAGTGTGAGTATGGCAAAGCTCATGGAGCTTGAAGAAGTAAGGGAAGTTGAAATGAAGACACTAGAGTCACAAAAAGCTCAAGTCAAGAAAGCCTTTGCCAAGAGATCCATATCAAGGGAATTCAAAGAAGGGGATCTAGTCCTCAAGTGGGATTAAAATAAGGCCAAGCTAGGAAACCATACCAAGTTTTATAGCTTGTGGAGTGGCCTTTACTTGATTGCTAGATAGAAATAACATAATTATTTTTAGCTTTCCCAACTATATGGAGAGGTATTACCCATCTTAGTTAATGGTATTCATTTAAATCCTTGATATTAGGAGATTTTATAGCCATTTTAAATATTAGAGTAGATTTTATTATTTTCTTCTAAGTGCCTTTTGCACATATTTTTAGTTTTGTGTTTCCCTTCCATAAGTGCCTTGGGCATAGTGTTTGTTTTATTTTTGTTGATCTTGTTATTTTAAGAGGGGGGTTTTTATAAATGGGAAACCTTATATCATCTTAATATAAATTGGGAAGGAAATACTTGTGACCTCATATGACCAATGGATGAGACAAGGCAACTAATCTATTGCGTAGTAAGCATGTAATCTCAAGAGGTCACCATAAATATTGGCAAAAATTGGCACACATACAAAACTTTAGTTTAGATGTGGTGTGAAAATATGAGTAGAGTTCTAGTTGAGTAAGTGATCTGATGGTGAATGGTGAAGGTCATCCCCTATAGGTTATTAAGGAATGAACATATTAGTTTGGTCATGAATTTGATAAGTGTAATATGAAATTCAACTATAGTTGAATTATTACATGAAAATGATGTGTGTTTGTGTCATTAGCATCTCTTACAAATGTTTTATCTTGGCATGTTTTATATCTCAAGATATAAGCCTTCAAAAATGATCTAGTAGTGTGGGACGCGCTAGGTGACATCAAATTAAAGACACAAGAAATAATTGTTTAGATTCAAAAATCTTCAACATGTTTCAAGTTGAATGCAAGGATTCTATGTGTCACGATCTTGGAATCCATGATCAAGGATCAATGGCATGTGAGTGATCTCATGAGTTTAGTAAGTTAAATATCCTAGATAAAGATCAAAAATGCATATTCTTATGTACATATCATGATCAATGATCTACATTTAATACTAGAGTTGATAGGTAAAAATAAATTTATAGTGTGCATTCAATCATGCATCAAATATCTAATAGTGAGCACAAGGTCATAGGGTTAAAAGATCCTAAGGATGAATATAATGGTGACATGTGTCATAATCATGGTGATTTAGTAGATCCATAGTGTGCATTCAATCGTGAAGATCAAATATTGACAACATGACTTCGACTATGTTGAGGAGATCTATGATGTGCATGAGTTAAAAAATTTAATGAACCCAAATTGCATGAAAGGCCACCACATGGCATAAGTGCATTAACTAGATGAAGACTAATAGTAGGGTATATAAAAGGCATGTATGACTTCCAACTAGCACAATATAGAAATTAGATCATAGATCAATGACCAACATTGAAGTTAAAAGCCAAGATACTCTCGAGGAGATTGACAATGCAAATTTGATCTAGTTCTAGGGGCACATGTTGAAGACACATGTCTAAGGTCACAATAATTAATATTTTTAAATTGAAATTAGTATGGTAAGTAGATGCCACATAGGTATATGCATCATATCAAAATATTTTTCCACCTAAACATGAAAAGGTATACATGCGAGATCAAAATATGATCTAGGTTACTAGAGCAGACACTACCAATTTGTATGCTACCATTAAATCTCAATTCTATGTAAAGGTCTACATAGTCAGGTCATGAAGTCTTGTTTGGGTTTTAAATTTATGCCTTGATCATAATCAAGAGACTAAGTAGCCTATGGATCCTCATTGAGATTATTACTATATAAAAACCAATAAAGGGATTTCTTTTCATCTATAGTAGACTTGTGTTTAGGGTTTGGAGTAAAGGTATAATGTGATTATGAAAGAAGTACTAGAGGGGAAACTAGATGATTGATTTTAAGTGATTGTCTAATAACATAGATTACATATTAAGATGAAGCACGTTGCTTTAATCTCATTAGGAAGATGTATATTTTTAAGGTTGAGAAAGACAAGTGCAACATGCAATGAAGTTTTAAGGTCTTTGGAGAATATTCTTTTTAAATGGATCATGACTCATCATATTCAACCAATTCTTATTTTCTAGTGTATTTATAAACCAATTAGAGGGCTTGAAAGTTATTAGAAGCTAATTAATGGTAAAATGGGAGGTAGTATTAATTATTATCAATAAAAAGGTGGTTGGGACTCCATGGGAGTGGTTGTAATTCATTGATTGATTTCTATTTTTCTCACTTCTCTCTCTCTTCCCCTTTTCTCTTATATCTCCCATTTATACCCCATATATATTTAAATTCTCATTTTTTTGAGAAGGATTCTCTCATTTGATAAGGTGAAGCCTTGCTAATTTTTTTAATAACTACCTCTTGAAGTAATAAGACAATTTTTACCGATCTCTTGCATTTAACTTGTGTTTACTAAGCTTTTGCATGATGGATTTGTGAAGAAGTGTTATTCCATGTCCATTGTCCATTATTTCCTCTTTTTATGTGTTTTAAATCTATTTGTAGGTTTGAACTTATGTTATTCCTACCATTAATAGATGATTGGTTTGAATTTTAGATTCCTCTTTACTTCATTCATTAGTTTGTTAGCCTAGTTTATGAAATACTTATGAAGATTAGCTAGTTTTTGAGATTGTGTGAGCATAATTGTCTTATATTAAATTAATGTTGGTTTTAATATTATGTGATTTCTCATTTAAATTTGGTGCATCAACTTTGTATCTCTATTAGTAACCTTATACCCTTTATCTATCCCTTTTCCAGAATAAGCATTAGTTTAGGTGATATACCAAGAGGAAGTTGGCCTTCTCTAGAGGTTCAAACCCACTACAAGATACCCATAGCCTAGGGTTTCTTCCATTTTATGGCTTACTTGGAGAGATAATGAAGAACCATCTCTAAGGGTGAAAATTAAGTCCATAATATGTCCTTAATTTTGATAGTTCTTAGCCTTTCCCACTTATTTATAGTGTCTCACCTATGCTAAGGTTTTATAAATAACCTATGTGGAACCTTACATATTAATTTACATACTATCTCCAGCTATATCCCCTTGATGAATATTAGTTTTTATTAATCACATCCTTGATTGATCTCAAATTTACCACTTCACTGTTATGACATTGCATGGATTTTTTAGTTTGTTATTTGTAAGGTAAGACATCATGGAATAAACTAGGCCTTCCTAAAAAACACCAATCACTATTCATATCCATACTATATTTGTCATCATAGTCATGTCCCTAGATGGTTGTGCTCCCTTACATCATGTTTTAAAACAAACACTGATTTCAAATTTTCACTCATTGGATTCTTTTGATTATATTTTTACCATGTTCTTATTTTATTTTTGTGGAATTTAATTATCTTACATGGGACATTTATTTAAAATAATGTTTTGTGTTCTACCTTATTTATGATTTGAGTTAACTTTATTCATCTTACATTTTGAATAACAATATCTATAGTTTTTTTTGTATTATTTGATGTTTGACATAAGTTGACTTTACTTGTCTTAAATTTAAGATGAAAATTATTTCAAATCATTTTAGTGTTTTTCATTGTGTTTAATTTAAGTTGACTTGAATTGTCTTAAATTTTAGATAACATTGTTTACAACCACTTATGTTTTCTTTCCATTTTTTCTTAAGTTTTCTTTATGTTTGGTTTAAGTTAGGTTTACTTGTCTTACATGAGATGACATTATTTTTGCGTTATATATTTTCATATTTTGATTTTTTATTTTCCAAAATTTAACATGTTTTCTCACAAGATTTAATGTATTTTTCATTCATTTTTCATTTTTATCATTTTAGCTTTTGTTCTTTTTGACCATGCATTTTATAACATTTTCTAGAAAAGAATAAAAAATACATCATAAATTATATTGTTTTTCCATAACATGATACTTTAACATTAAATGTGTAATATAAATAAAATAAACTCAATATATATATATATATATATATATATATATTAGTTTTATACATCAATACATCCTAATACATCATATATACATAAAAACATATAGCTAAATACATACCAAGATATAGGCATTTGGTCCACCTTCAACCCCATTAAGAAGAGGTGCCATGCTCACCATATAGGCTCTAGATCATGAAACTTGTAAACTCCACTATAGTGTGTGAATATGTGATAGTTAACCTTGGACCTATCCTTATAATCAAGAAAAAATAGTCTATATAGATGTTACCTATACAATTCTAGTTATATGATTAAATATCTCAATGGTAAATAATCACCATTCTATTGAATCACCTCCTTTCACCTGATAGCACAAATACCTGAGTATTATCCCACTCTCATCACTAGATATCCATGGTAGCCTATCTTGCTAAGCAAAATTGCCTAGTTTTCCTTTGATAACTAGTACAACTAGATCAGAAATTTATATGATGTTTTGTTGAGGAAGGATGGGGTCAAAAATTTCATTGTGGGTATCCTCCACTAGAGACTTACACTATATCTCTTATGCCACCATTAAATATAAAAATATTAAAACAAATAAACATTATATATCACATGTATAAAAATATTTGAATTATGTCTATCACTAGTACCTAGATTTTATATCTCTAACTCTAAAAAATTTAAGTGGTAGCATAAAATAAAACACATTTACCTAACTAAGGTAGTGCCATCACCACATCTACTTGAGAAATCCGTGTTATTATTTCTATGTCTTGGGTATAATCCTTTCCATATCCCTTATGGGATCATGATAACCTATTGATACCCTATATGCACTTATAAATATATGGTCCAAATATCTATTAAATTTGGGTTACGATCCCTATGATACCTATGAGGCACATCTACAACCTCTTTACCTCCTCCCTCCCCTATGTTACTTACTACTACCTTCATCATTCTATTACCAGCATAGATTAGTAAGGTCTCACTACAAGCATCAAAATAATCACCATTAAACTTCCACTCCTTACAACCCTTGAACATGTCTAGCTTAGTATCCTAGGACTAACAAAGGTGTTAGTAGGTGTGCCCAATGAAAATGACATGGGATATGGTTATAATGGTGAATTTATACCACCATTTATTGTGGCCAATAGTCCAACACTAACCTATAACCTATATTGTGGTTGACCATGATAACCATGTGTCCAAAATTCTTTTATAAGGTATCCATGTGATTTGATCTTATCATATAATCTCTAAAGATGGTTCATGTGAGATTGCTAAAAAAAATGGTTATAATCCCACATCCTTACTCATTGGAGGTAATAATCTATAACTATAATAAATCTCATGGATATATACATTAGGAACCTCTTAGATATCTAACTAGAAAAGAGTATGATTAGGCCCATAGTTTATTCCATATACTTAGAATGATGTAAAAATTATATACCACTTACACACATATCACTGATCGCATGTCATACAAAGTGTCTTAATCCAAAATCAAACAAAATATAGTTATTATATATAGTGTAATAACCCCATTAAAATTATGAAATAATACATGTATAGTCATAATCCTGATCAAAGCCCTATGGATATTTGGAACATCCAATATGTATGCCTAAAATAATAATATGATAATTTTATGCCCATATTACCTATATTATCTTGTATCCCCTTGGGATAGCTCTCATATCTCATCTATCATGTCTAGGGTATTAAAAACTATAGGTGTTCCTATGATATGTATCCCAAGGATCACATGTGCATACTACAAGGTAACACCCACTTCAATGGTATCCTAATCCACTACACACTTGACTATATAGGTGAGGATCTCCCATTACCCTATAAATATTGTGATCAACTCTAAGCTTAGAGGAACTTGAAATATTTATATAATACCTTTGAGGAATAGTGTGGTTAATGACACTCAATCCACTACGAATAGTCTCTCTATAATATCTAGCATCCATATTTCACTTAGGCACTACCATAGTCTTTATTGAGCCTAAAAAATATTAGAAAACAAAGCACAATCATATTTTGATGCTATTATAAAAAATTGGCCTACATAAGAAGATTTTACTTAGATGGATTAGGCCACTCTCTTAAACTCTTTAGCAACCTTATATTTCCCATGACTAGTCCCTTTTTGGTCTTGAATATCCTTTACAAATTTGGTGTCTTGATGCATTTTATATCTCAATAATTAACCCTTAAAAAATGATCTAGTAGTGTGGGATGTGCTTAGGGATGTCAAATTAAAGCCAAAGTAAATAGTTGTTTAGATTCAAAAATCCTCAACAAGTTTCAAGTTGAACATAGGGATGCAAAGTGTCATGATCTCAGAGGCCATGATATAAAGATCAAATGTCATGTAGGCAATCTCGTGAAGTTATAAAGTCAAAATATCCTAGATCAAGATTGATAATGTGTATCCTTTTGTATAAATCTCAATTAATGATCTATATTCAAGGTTGGAGTCAATAACTTAATGCAGATCTATATAACACATTCAATCATGCAATCAAAGATCAACAATGAGCATGAGGCCAAAAGGTTAGAGGATCCTAAGAATGAATGCAATGGTGACAAGTGTCACAATCATAATTAACTCCCTAATATATTGATGGTGTGGATCAAAGTCAAAAATTCAATGAGACTAGATTATATGTGAAGCTGCCACATGGTGTAATCACATTAACTAGATGGATATTGACATCAAGCTACATAGGAGGCATGCGAGATACCCAAGTGTCACATTTTAAAAGGTCAAGATCAAAGATCAATTTAGGGTTACCAAATGTCACCATCTCAAATATATATCATAGATCAATGGAAAATAATGGTCAAATCTAAGAGACTATCAAGGAGAGAAACAAATCAAATTTTATCAAATTACTAGAGATCAAAAGACGAGGACACATGTATGAGATGACAATAATTAGATTTTAAAAGAAAATAAATAGTATGGAAAGGGATGCCATAAAGGTGGACATGTTAGATAAAAATATTTCACCACCAAAATAGAAAAAAATATAAAAGTGAGATCAAGCTATGATCTAGGTTACTAGAGTAAGCACTATAGATTCATATGATGTCATTAAGGCTCAGTTAAAACTCTTAAAATCCCTTATCAATAAGTTTTGCATTTTGTTCATGATTAGGAGACTAGGTAGTCTATGGATATTCATTGAAAATATGACTATATGAAAACCAATAAGGTGATTGGTTTTCATCTATAATGGGCCTATGCTTAGAATTTAGAGTAAGGGTAGACTGGTGATTTTGACAATTATGTTATGAAGGGACACTAGATGGATGATTTCAAGTGATGTCTAATAATGTAAAGAACATATCAAGATGAAGCTTGGTGTTGTAAGATAATTAAGAAGATGGAGAGTTTGGAGGTTGAAAAGGCAAGTGGAGCATTCAATGAAATTTCAAAAGTCTTTAGAGACTATTCTCTTTTAATGGATCATAACTCATCATCTTCAAGAAGTTCTTGTCTTCTAATATGTTTTTCATTTAATGAGGGGACTTGAAGACTAGTTGAGATAATGAAGGATAATTTTTTGAGTAATGATTAGTCCTAATGATCCAAAGGTGGTTGAGAATTCATGAAGGATGGTTACAATTCATTAATTGATTTCTAATTACATATTTCTCCTCTATCTCTCTTCCCAATTTCTCATATATCTCCCTTTTCTCCCCCATTTAAGAGATTCTTAATTTTTTTTGATAAAGGAGATTCTCATTTGATCAGGAAAATCCTTGTCAAAATTTGTATGAAAGACTTCTTGAAGCAATAAAGATAATTTTTACCTATCTCTTGCCTCGACATTGTGTTTAACAAGCTTGTGTATGATGTCATTGTGAATAAATATCCTTCCATGTCCATTATCCTTCTTTATTTCCTCTTTTTAGGTGTTTTCAAGCTCTTTTCAGGTCTAATCTTATATTGTTTCTACCATTAATGGATTCTTTATATGAATCTTAGAATTCCTCTTTGCTTCATTCATTGCTTAGTGAGCCTAGTTTATGAATTACTTATGTAGATTAGCTAGTTTGTGAGATTGTGTGAGCCAAGATTATCTTATGCTAAACTAGTGTTTATTTCATGCTTATGTGATTTCTCATTTAAATTTGATGCATCACCCTTTTATCTCTCTTAGTTACCCTTTATCTCTCTCTCTCTCTCTATATATATATATATATCCCTTTTCTAAGTGTAACATTAGTCTAGGTGATCTACCAAGAGGAAGTTGACCTCCTCTAGATGTTAAACCCCACTATAAGATACCCACAACTTGGGGTTGTTCCCATTTTGTGGCTTAGGAGGAGGGAGCCCAAAGAAACCCCTCTAAATGTGTAAATTAAGTCCATAATAGTTTATGGCATGCCCTGTTGGACCACTTTCAAAGAATATTGGTGAAGTTTTATGTTGGTTTGATTAATTTACAAAGGTTATAGATTTCATCTTTCAGTATCTAGTGACTCTAAAGAACACTCAAAATTTTAGGGTAGAGAAATAGATCTCTTTCATATCAAATATGACTAAAATATCAACTTCTAGATGTATTCCTTCTAAATTTATCAAATTACCTTTAAAATCAGTAAAAAGGTTAAGATTTTCTAATACTCATTGATATAAAGGAAGCTTTCCTCCTAAAACATTTTCAAAATTTACCTCCATAAGATGTTTTTTGTTAGCTCCTTTCATTGCCATGGTAGCCCATAGAGCTTTCCCTTTTGTGTTTTTCAATGGCCAGATTCCTTTAGAACTCTATTATTGTGATTCTACCTAGTCATAACTCTCAAAAGTGTTCCTTACTTCATAGGAGACCAATCTACAACCCTTTTGAGTACCTCAGAGATATATCCAACTTTTACAACATGATATAAATGAGGAAAATGTGGCCATCTATTTCAATGGTAAAGCCTTAGACTAGTATATAAACCTTACTACTAACTCCATCACATCATGGGATTAGTTAGGTGATGGTTTTTGTAAAATATGTGAAGATAAAAGTGACCACTTGTCACTTGTAGAATAGTTAACCACAATTCAAATGGATCCTTATGAGGTTATGCAAGATTTAAATAATAAGTTTCAAAAGACATGGGATAAGATCCCAATATCTATCAATCCTAATCAAAACTATGATTTCCTTTAATATTTAAAATATCTTAACAATTATATTATAGTAATGATTTAATATATGGGAGGAAACACACTATGAAATGATAATGTAATTAGAGAAGAGAATTATCTAGTACAAGTAGAAAGCTTAAACCTAGGATATTAGTCCCTTTGTTTATTGAGATTAAACCACCTCTTATCGTAATTCCTCCCCTTTCTACCATTCATATTATGCCAACACTTGTGACCACACCTACACCAAAATAGGAAAAGGTTTCAACTAGTCAAGCTAGTGATTCCCAAGAAAAAAAGAATTTCTAAGAGCTTAAGAATGTGTGAGCAATCCTAGTTCAATATACCTCATCAAGCTATATATCAAACCCAATATTAATCTTATCAAGTAAAAGTTCCATCCTACAAAGGAAATTTCTAAGGGAAAGGCCAAGGATAAAGGTAACCTAAATATGTTAGGAAAAACATTTATAATTCAAGTGATACAAATACTTACAAAACTTTTGTCCCTACTCAAAAAAACATTGGTTAAGAATGTAAGGGTACCATGCCTTGGAATAAATCATTCAGTCAATCCATTATCATAAACACTAAGCTCAATCAAGATTTCAATGGTTAATTTTATTAAGATACTATTTATGGATACAATCAAGATCTTATGTCTCACAACTTAAAAGTACCCATGATGAAAAAACTATAATAGCCTCAACAAGGATAGGGGATTAAGGAGAAACCAAAATTTTTTGATGCTACAATGGCAAATTATGAGCACAAAGAGTGCTATGCATCTAATCAATAAACCAAATCTAGCAAAACACACATTCTATTTGAAACTAATACAAGGTTCAAAAGAAGAAACATGGATGGTAACCAAGAAGTAGTCAAAGATCCTCCTAATATCACTCCATTGCTATCATATCCAAAGGAACATATTAGTACTCTAAAATTCCCAATAGTTCCAAAGAATTATAATCAAGGGAATTCCTTTATTCCCCAAAACTCATAAGTTCAAAGTATAATTATGTTTCCAAAAGCATGACCAAATTTTGGTGGTTTTCCCATCAATATTGTTGAATAAATGAATAAATATAATGAGTGTGCCAATGTGGGACATGCTTTCCATGTCTGATTAGGTAGATATCCTTCAAGAAGGATTGTCAAATATCAAGGTTTTTTAAAAGCTACCAGTTAATAAAAATGCAGTTCTCACTAATAAAACCAAGGAACCTAATGAAAGGCAATCATATAAGGTTTTCAAACCTCATCCATTCTAAATTTATATAATCATTGGTCACTCCTTGGTACATATATACCTAGTAGATAGTGGATCAAGTAATTAAGTGATGCCAATGTTATTAGTAGATCAGCTTGGTTTGAAGTATGAGCCCTAATCTAAGGGAGTTTTACAACATGATGAATCTTTTACCAAACCAACCAACATCATACAAGGTCTAAACCTAACCCTACATACTTATCCTAGTATTTTAGTGGTTTAAGATGTGTTAATTCTAGAGGTACCTCCTCATTTTGATTTATGCTTATCTAGCAGTAGATTGGTCTTGCATGGATTTTAAAACAATGTATGAGACCAAGGTATCTATCAAATTTAATCTTATTGTACAATTTAACATAGAACCTTATGGGCTTGATAAATTAAACATAGGTTATACCATCCCAGATGAAGATTACCACCTGGTTGGTCAAAAACTAAAAAATCATCCTAAGGGGATACCTGATATGTTCTTGGATGAGTTATGGAGTGAGAATCAATTAATGGACCCTTTGAAAGGTGTTGAATAAATACACATGGGATTCTATTGCTTGCATGAATATAATGAATTCATACTATCTGTCATTAGGCCATAAGAAGATATTCGTGGTTTTTGGAAATTTTTATTTTGATGGCTCAAGGAGAAATCATAGAGTAGGTGCAGGTGTGATGTTGATATACCCATCTAATGACAAGTACTTTTCCTCTTATAGGTTCCAATTTTGTTTCTCTTATAATGTAGATAAGTATAAGGGACTTAAGTATGGTCTTCAATGGTCTAGTAAGAGGGGGATCAAATAGTTATAAGTATATAGGGATAGTGAGTTGATAGTACATCAAGTTAGAGGCCAAAACACTATAAAAAATCCCTTGATGAAATACTATAAACATAAAGTATGGGATATACTTGAGGACTTGATGCCTTCAACATCTAAGCATGGAAAATGAACCAAAACCTACATGATGATAGGTTAGAAGCTATGGGAGATTAGTTTGACATCCTAAATAGATTGAAAAATTCCAAAATTTAGCCACATGTTAAAGTGGTAACAAGGCCATCAATACTAGATAATGAATTTCATTGGTAGGTCTTTACCAATGACAAGCAAATCGATTATTTCTTACATTATAAAATAAAGTTTTCCTCAATGAACCAAGGTAAAATTTAGAATCAACATGGAGATAAAATTGTTCATCTAAGGTGTAACAAACTTCCTAAAGGGTTTGTCACCCTTCAAGGTTTTTTCCATGAAGGAGATCACATAAGGAAAGACAAGGTAGTAATGTCAACTAATGAGAACTATGAATTAGTTATTATCCTCAAAGATAAGCTCCTCTATCTTGGAAAGTTAATAACTAAGGCTAAAAAACATGATTTCATTAAACTTTTTAGAGAATATGTAGATATCTTTACTTGGGAATGCAATGATTTGAGAGGTTTTGATCCCAAGCTATTCTAAAGCACTATAAAATTAGAGGCTAATTCCAAGCCTACCAAAGTAGAGTCAAAGGCCTATTGACCCCTAAGTTAAAAATCTAATGAGGAAAGAATTAACTAAATCAATTGAATCCAACATCATATTTGACATCAAGTACTCCTCATGGGTATCAAACCTTGTACATGTGAGGAAGTACAATGGGGAGATTAAGTTGTGTGTTGACTTTAGAGACTTAAGCGAGGCCTATTTGAAAGATCACTACCCCTTAAGATCCATGGATAAACTCTTTTAAATAGTTACTAGCTTAGAATGCTTATCTCTTTTAGATGGGTACTCAGGATACAACCAAGTACTAGTAAGATAAGAAGACCAATATAAGATTTCCTTCACCACAAAGTAGCGAAAATATGCTCATTAGAAGATGCCTTTCAACCTATCAAAATCTAGGGCTACTTTCCAAATATTCGTGGACATGGTGTAGACACCAAAATTGTGTCTAATCCTTGGTCCACTCCCCCTTGGTCCACTTCTAACACATTCCTAACCCACACACTTATTAATTTAAAAATAATAACTTATTTTAAATTAATAACACCTCCCTTGACACCTCACCCTTGACACATCATCCTTGGATTCCTCACCCTTGGATACCCTCATTCATCACCCTATGACTAATCATTCCAACTCTCCCACTAATCCTCACGCCCATTAAACCTACCTTCAACCATTTTCCAATGACCATTGAACTTGACAGATGGAGGAATAGGTAAAAGGCTACAAATAGCCTTTTTCCCATCTTCTAGCCATTGACGTCGATTACCAGTCGACTGACGCTGATGGGATCGCCTGTGTCGGTCACTTAAAACAACTCAAAGGTGAATTCTCTTCCCCCTGGGATGCTAAAATCACTACACTGAATCAATCAATCATAGACTATGAATGTGAATTCTATCTCGGGCTCTCTTCCTCTCTCAGCTCTCAGACTTGGACATCAATAGGAACTCTCTGAGATCAATCATCAAACTTCAACTAAACGCTCTTCTCGCTACAGACACAATAGGTACAAGTATTTCAAACACCTCTGGCTCTGCTCCAATCAAGAGATAAGTATTCTTCTCCCCTCTTTACTATTTCAGTGATTTAGAATGTATAATCAATTAGTTTTAGATAAAGGTAAAAACAGGTTTTGATGGGATCCCGAAACCCAAGTACAAGGAAAGAAAGATAAAGCTTCAACTCCCACAGGTAGAACCTAAAAAATACTACAAAGAGGTAGCAAAAATAGGTTTTAAATGGACCTAAAACCACCAGAGAGACCACTAGTCAAAACCCAGATTTAACATAGATCTGGCTACACCATAGATAGAAGATTACAAAAAGAAACCAGAGAACAGGACCAGAAAACATAACCAGCAAGAAGAACTAGACTATTCTTCTAGTTCCAAAATCATTTTCATAGTTTCTGTACCTTTCACAATAGTATCTTGAGTGGTACTTGCTGCCAGCTTGGCTCCCTCTTGTGTAGCCTTCTTTCTTGAGCTTTGTCTCATCCTTTTGCTAGGCCCCTCCAAAGATTTGGTCTCCTCGCTAGCTCTTTTTCCAATATTGGCAGCTGCAGCACAAATGTTGGATGTTACTTCCTCCATTTTTGTTTTGTTCTCCCTAATGAGTTCTTGAAGGTTATTCTCGTAATATTTGAGCTTGACTAGGATATCTCTTATCTATTTTTCCATGTTGTTAATTTTGTTCCATGCAGCTTTCTGGTTATCTTCCATAATTTCCACTTTCCTTTTCAGATCCTTAATCTCCTTACACATCCAAGAATCAAGTTGGAGAGAAGCCTCTACTTTGAAATTAACCCAACTCATAGGTTTGTGCTTTCCATCATTCTACCTTCTCTCTCTCCATTCCTCAGAATTCTTATTGGGATTGTTCCCGCCTTCTTCAAAGTGATCCTCTCGGCCCCTTTGATACTGTTCTTTTGTTCCAGTCTAAATTTCCATGTCCATTTCTTGATTGTCATCCTGAACTATATTTTCCCTTTTGTTTCTTGAAATAGGGTCCTCAACAGGGCCATCTTGGACAATATCTTCCTCTGACACTTTCTAATTTTCCTCAGTTTCTTCTTTACTATTTTTTAGATTCCTCCTCTTTGCTGACTCCTTCTTTCTCATTCTTCTCTTGACATTCTTCGTCCTCTTTTGAATTTGTATTCTAGCTTTCAGTACCTTCTTCTTCTTCTATATTTCCTCCCTAGGTTTATCAATTCTCTCCCACTCTGTATCTTCTTCTACATTCTTATTTTTGGCACTGGGGAACTTGATTGTGTCTTTCCCTTTTACAATTTTACTCTTTCTACTCCCAGACTCCTTATTTTTCCCCTAGTTAGGGTTCTTAACCATAGCTTTATTCTTGTAGTAGCCTTCGATTAATAGAATTAGGCCTTCATGCAAGATAGGATGTGTTTCCTTCTTCCTGTGAGCAAATAAACTTTGGACCAAAGAGTAGCGCAAGTAAAAGGGAAAAGACAATCTTACCTTGTGTCTGAAATGATTAAGGAAAACCAAGTGGAATTTATGCATTCTCTTACTTCTTCCATCCAAGATGAAATACTCCCTTATACATCATAAGACATCCCTCCATATCCCCTTAATCTATTCCAATTCATAAAAATCCCCATTCTTGACCAGCTTCTGCACTTCCATATCCGTCTTGGGGAACTTACAAAAGGCCTCATTCGAAATGCTTGTCTGCTTGGAGAATTTAAGTCCATCTGTAGGCAGCCCTATAACCTCTTCTATAAAATCCTCGGTTAGGTTCACCATGATACCATGCAAATTGACCCTTTCATCAATCCAATTTTTGAAAAAAGCCATAGTGATATGCGGTTTTGACCCATGTAGCCTTTCCATATAGTTCACAACTTTTCCTTTCTACAAAATTCTCCAGACATCTTGTTTCTCTCTCCATTCATCATAGTTTTTGGGTTCCTACTTCCTTGGTTCTCCCTTCCTTTCATGAGCCATACTCATCTCCTTTGAAACCCAGTTGCTATGAACTTTACAATGATCCCACCTACTGCCAATTTGATTTGAAAGTCGGATTTGTTTGGGCACGTTCAGGATCTGCTTCTCACTCTCAAGAGCCTTCCTCTTTAATGATTGTAGACCTTTCCCCACAAAGCCACTCCTCCTACTCATTATATTTCCATTACAATCTAATAATTCCCTCCTTTGCATGAGTTGCATCATGAAGAATGAGCGCCCTCAGTTCCACATTCTTTTCTAATGTTTCCTACCACCTCACTTTTTGTCCTATTCGGACTAGATAGTTTGCTAACCAATCTGCAACTCTATTGGCTTCACGATAGGTGTGGGTTATAGTCACTTTATCAAAAAATTTATTAAGGTTTTCATCTCCATTACCATAGCCTCTATGGTCTAAGACACAATATTTTTATTGTTAAGAATATTTATGATGTTCAATGAGTCTCCTTCTAGCCACAATTTGGGATATCCCAAATCCACAGCTATTTTGATGGTGTGAAGGGCAGCAGTAGCTTCGGCAATGTGACAATTCGATTTACCGATGGGGATTGCAACATCATCAATAACCTTTCCAGTATGGTTTCTCAAGACTCCACCACAACTGGCTTTCCCCGGATTCCCTTTAGCAACTCCATCAAAGTTTCCTTTAATCCACCCTTGAGGGGGAGCATTCCATGTAACTCCTAATATGGGATTATCAGGTTTACCTTTAGAATTTTCTGTACTTAAGGGATTATCCACTTGGAGAGTTGAGCTTGGATTCTTTTGTGATAAAAAATTCTCTGTAATAGCTCTAATGATGTTCTATCCTACCACCTATCTAGGGAGTTCTTTATTTCTAAAAATTTGGTTATTTCTTTCCTTCCATATTCCCCACCAAATATGGGGAAGACTAAGTTTCCATAAAAAAATTACTTCAGAATTCTTGGAGGGGTAGTACCAACTTTTAAGAGATAACTCCACATTTTTATGATGGATCCATGCGATGCCCCACAGATTGAGGATCTCTTTCTAGACTAGCTGTGTAAAAGAACAGTTTACGAACAAATGATCTCTATCTTCAAGGCCCTTCTTACAAAGAATACACTTGTTCACAATATATATTTCTCTTTTCTGTAAATTGTCCAAAGTTAAGATTTTGTTTTGAAGGAGGGTCCAGAAAAATATTTTGATTTTAGAGATGAGCCCCTTGATCCAGGCCTTTGTCCATAGTGGTTTGTTTCCATTTCCCTTTGAGGTGAAAATGGAAGAAACTTTAGACTGTCTGCTTGGCTCATTGTGCCAAGCAATCTTATCTTCAAGATTAGGGTATAGAGATATAGCATTTAGGGATATTTGAATATCCTTGAAATCTTGATCATAGTTAGTGAGGTTCACCGAGGAGTTTTTATACCAATATTGGTTAACCATTACTCCCACTCTTTGCTTGCAATGGTCTATAACATCTTTATCTTGGATTTCATCTTGCAAAGGTTTTCCTTTTAACCAAATATCTTCCCAAAATTTCACCTTTTTTCCATTGCCAACTTTCCAGGAACTTCCTTCTTCTAAAACATGTTTAGTCCCCTGGACTGCCCCCCATATGGCAGAAGGATGGGAAATTTCCGAATTAGAAAAGAATTCAGGGAGTGACTTTGCCTTAAATAAGTATTTGTGCTTCCATATTTTGCTCCATTCTTTATTTTCCTGATAAATCCTCCAACCCTGCTTAGTTAAGAGAGATGTGTTCATATTTCTAATTTTCCTTATTCCTAGTCCACCTTCCTTGACAGGTTTACAGATGTTATCCCATGTTATTAAAGACATTCTTCTTTTCTCCTCAGTACCTGACCAAAGAAAGTTTCTCTGAATTTTTTCAATGGCTTGAAAAAATTTAGTGGGGATTTTGAAAAGACTCAAAGCGTACGTGGGTATGCTTTGAAGACTTGCTTTGAGGAGGGTGAGCTTTCCAGCTTGGCTTAGAAAACTACCTTTCCATCCCACTAATTTCTTACTAAATTTGTTAATAAGTCCTTCCCAGAAATCTTTAGGAACTTTCATCCCAAAAGGGAGACCAAGGTAAGAGGAAGGAAAAGATCCTATGGAGCATTCAAGGATTTTTGCTATTTTGTTCTGTCTGTGACTTGGGGTATTAGTAAAGAATATTGCACTTTTGTTCCAGTCTATCAGTTGTCCAGAGGTAGAAGAATATAAATTTATAGCTTCCTTTAAAGTTTTGGCTTCTGTGACTTCAGATTGCCCCATGAAGATAGGGTCGTCAACAAATTGACCATGGGAACATATTAAAGGATGCGAAGAGGGTTTCAAGCCCTTAAATAAACCTTTAATAACTAAGTCCCCTAAGTATCGCCCCATACTATTAGCCATAATTATAAATAGAATGGGGGAAATAGGATCCCCCTGTCTTAATCCCCTTGACGGATTGAAAAAATGAGACGAACTCCCATTTAGCAACACAGCAATAGAAGTAGTAGATATCAACTACTTGATCATGTCAACCACCCTTTGTTCAAAGCCAAAGGCAGTAAGGCTTTTAGAAAGGAATAACCAATCCACCCTATCATATGCTTTAGCAATATCCACTTTCATTATGAACACCTCATTGTTTGAGCTGAACAGTGAGTGAATATTTTCATGCGTCGTTATTACAGAATTGAGGATTCGTCTGCCTGGGATGAATCCATTTTGCTGATCAGCTATTATCAATGGGATCACTTGAATTAATCTAGTTGTTATAACTTTGGATATTATCTTATAGAAGGAGTTGCACAAGCTAATCAGTCTAAACTGATCAGGACTGTTAGCTCCAGCCTTTTTTGGAATCAGACACAGAAAAGTGGCATTTACTTCCTTCAGCATCTGTTTGGCTCCAAATAATTCCTTCACCACATTACTTACATCTTTGCCAATAAGTTTCCAGAGATTTTGAAAAAAGAACATGGGAAAACCATCTGGTCCAGGTGCTTTATCTCCTCCTAAAGATCTAACTGCTTTGAAGATTTCCTCCTCCTTAGGTATGGAACATAACATGTTATTCTACTCCTTCGAGACCAAAGGAGGAACCACGCATAGGATATCAGCCTGACTTTTCAAGTTGATGTTTCTATCAGCCTTCATTAGGGAGGAGAAAAATGAAAGCATTTCTTCCTTTATTTCCTTTTCCTTTGTTATCTTCTGATCTCCTTTTTTCAAGTGTTGAATATGAGTTTGAGCTTTGTGTTTTAGAGTGGAAAGATGGAAAAATTTTGTATTTTTGTCTCCTTCTTTCAACCATTGCACCCTAGATCTTTGTCTCCAATAGGTTTCTTCCTTTGTTATAATATCTTGGTATTGAACCAATTATTCACTTTCTTCTCTACGGAAGTCAGAAGTATAACTGTTTTGCTGAATTTTTTCCTGAATTCTACTAATTTCTTCCTTAATAGTCTTCTTTTTCTGAAAGATATTTCCAAAACAATCCTTATTCCATTTCTTAACTTCCTTTTTAACATTTTTGAGCTTGGAAGCCACTCTAAAGAGAGATTTTCCCTCAATAGGTATATTCCACCACTCTTTTATTTTGCTTTCAAACTGTGGGTGCTGCATCCACATCTTTTCAAATCTAAATGGATGATTCTTTTTCTGGTTTAATTTGACTGCTGTGAAAATAAGAGGGAAATGATCCAAGCCTATTCTATGGCATGCTTCCAATTTACAAGTGTAATATTTTGTCCAGTCTGGGGAAATGAGAGCCCTATCAAGCTTGGCCTGTATACATTCATTATCAAGTCTCTTATTGCTCCAAGTATACTGAATTCCTTGCAGCTCCACATCCATTAAGCCTTCTTTACTTATAAACTCCATGAGATCAAATCTCCCTTCCATTTGAATAGTATTACCACCCTTTTTCTCATAATCATAGAGAGGAACATTAAAATCTCCCATTATAATCCATCGCCCACAATAATCTTTGCTTTTGAGATTTGAGAAGGTTTCCCAGACCTTTTTCCTTTGGTTCTTGGCATTGGGAGCATAGATATTTACAACATACCAACTTTCCTTTTGCTCAAAACTAGTTATTTTAATAGCCAAAATTTTTTTACTTTCCATCAAAATAGAACAAGAATATTAGTTTTTTTCCATAGCATCATGGTTCCCCCTGAAGCACCTTCAGAGCTGCTGGCCTTAATAGTATAATTTTTAAAATCTTTGATCTATTCTGCTTTCTCTTTACTCATTTTGGTTTCTTGGAGCAGAAGGAATTCCGGCTTTTGCTCTCTGACAAAATTCCTAACTAAATCTACTTTATATATGCTATTTAGCCCCCTAATATTCTAGCTAAGAATTCTCATTGGTTTTTATTGTTATGGAGCCATTTTGGCAGGGTTGACTGCTTTCCATTTACTATATTGTGCTTGCTTTCCATCTCTCTATTCCTCTTTGCAGATTTTTTCCCAGGTTTATCTGGAGATCCTACATCCGGATTTAATTTGGCTTGCGGTTCAGATCCTTTTCCTTCTTTGCTCCTAAGAGGACCATTTCCTTTCACACTGCCATTTCTCGTCACCATGTGTTTTGTATTGTTCTTTTTCTCACCTTTTATCTTTTGGTTTTTTGAGTTTTTACTGGTCTCTTTCTTTTCTTCTGCCATTAGGGCCTCTTTCATTGGAGTGTTATTTTCATCCTTTGATACCTCCTGCTTTTCCCCCATCTAGGCTTCACACATCTCTCCTTCTTCTATATTATTCCCCCCTTCAAGTAATACTTCTCCTTCCTCTAATCCTTCAATATCCTTTACCTTAAAATGTTGATTTTCTAAACTTTGGGTATTCTAGTTTAGAAAATTAGATTCTTCTTCTGTTAGATGATCTGGTTTTTTGTTCTCTGATTTCATCCCCTTCTCTTCCATTAGGGGACTAGATTTTTTTAATAGGGGCTCTATTGCTCCTAATAAATTCAGGTCACCATCTTCTTCTATTGCAGAAATTTTATCATCTTCTGTGTGTAGATCTACTAAAGCTTCTTGTTTCTTCCCTATCTTTCGATAGTCCTCTTTTACCTTCCATATTTTCTTTTGTTAAATCTTTATATTTTTCCCTTCCTAAAAAATTTCCTGGATGGGATCTACCCCTGTTGAGGCAATTCTTGACCCAATGCCCCTGTTTCTTACACGCATAGCAAGAATTTGGAAAATCTTCAAAGACAATCTCTTGGGTTTTCTTACCAAGCTTAGAAATTAATTCCACTTTTTTTGGGAGATGGTTACGGTATAAGCAATTAGTTTATTTTCATTATTTCTAAACATTACCAACCAAACTCAGCTATCAACCAAACTAGACCTGACTTTCTTTCTAGAGAGGCTAAGAGGCCTTCCCCATATCCTTACTCCCTTTTGACAACCTTTCCTCTACACCTTGTCCCTCCTAAGACCCTATCTATTGCTTTGCAAACCTACACAAGCTCCCACAGACATCCCAATCCATTCTATTGATCACAGGCAGACCAAAAACTCATCCAAGGCCATTACCTAGTCTGACATCAACCATTGACCCTACCAACATTGGTAGAATAACCGATGTTGGAAACTTTAACCAACTGATGATGGCAGATTAATCGGCATCAGTGACTATGGAAGACCAACATCAGAATATAGGTACGCTTGTCTCTATTTCTTTTGCTTAGTCTTTCATTATTTATCTTTATCTGACATTATTTTATCAACTAGTGGACTGTCATCCCTCAAGGAAGTCTTTACACTTCTGGGATCGAGCTTTTGCTTGGTAGTCCACCTTACATCCATCTAACAATCTCCTTGTTTAAGTCTTTCTCTCTACAGGTGTCATCCTCCACGGCCAAAGAGGAGTCCCTTCAATTGTCTGGATATGGTGCGCAAACTTCATCTGGGTACGTACAAACCCTTGACCATTATCTTAGTTTCTTTCATCTTCTGATTGTGGAAAAGTGAAAACAGTTAGAAACATTCTGGCACGACCGATGGGACCCCTAGAATTTTCCTTGGGTTCATCATTCTTTTTCTTCTAAAACAAACTTTTCATATAGGTGCATTAGATCTCTTCTTGCACCCTTTTCTTCTATCTCTTCCAAAAAGACACCATCAACAAAGTTAAAAATAATCCTTTTTATTTCTTTCCTACATCTTAGACTAGTCAATTCATACTCTTAACCTTTTCTCAACTTGTTTGCATCTGAATAAAACATTTCAATTTGGGCTTAAAAACATATTGCATTTCATTTCTACCTGAATGCATACTTAGCTCTCACATCTAGTAATTAAAACCACATTATGAATAAATCATAACACACTCATGTTACACAACCAGACCACTATCACAAATCAAACATCTAAACATACCTGAGACAAGGTCCGACTAGGATTTCATCACCTAGTGGATACCTTACCCTTCCGGGTGATCCTACTTGGACATCACTACCAAGGGGAGAGCCCACTCTATTCTCTAGCAGAGTGTAAACTCTAGGGGAAGTATATACTGGCTAAGCGACCCAACTTATCTTTGGGCTCATGAAGTGAGGGGAGCTTGCTCCTTAGCACCAGGCCATGTACGGAACCTAATACAAACTTTTGAGCACCAAAACTAACCTGAAACCAACCTTAGACTGCTTCTTCTAGGACCCATTCTAAAAGCCAACTTCCCAAACACACTCTTCTAAGGCATAAGCCAACAAGACTCTAAAACTTATTCTTAGGAATTAACGTCTAGGGGCTGCTTGTCTTCATCTATTTTTTATCTCTATATAATTTTTTGAGCTAGTGAGATCACATTCTGAGATCCAAAACAACTCAAACCTTTTTCTTTCTTCCAAAAACTTTTGGTTTTTTGAGTTTTTGGAAATACACAGTCACCGACATTAGTTTTTCCACTGACATCGGCAACCTATTTTCACTGACATCAGTTATATGACCGACATCAGCCCCTTTATTCACCAACATTAGTTTTTCTACTGATGTCGGTCACTGTCATAATCATTCTTCCAAAACATCAGGCTTAAAACCCAACTTTCTTGCTGTTAGACACACATTTTGAGTTTCTAAAACTGAAAAAAAACATAGTTTCTGGGACCTAACCCCTTTTTCCTTGAATGGTTTTGACACTTAGTCAAACCAAAACTCTTGTTGACCATGCAAGGCAACAACCACTTCTACCTTTGCCTTCCATAACAAGTCCCCTAATGGAGTGTACTTCAGATGCTAAATATTCTCCTGTCCAGTCAACCCCTGATCGATCTCCAATTGTTCTCGAAGGGGATCAAAATTTTGAGAGATTCTTTGACCATAATGTCAAGGCTCTCCAACACTATCTCGCTAAGGGCCAAATGTGAGTCTCTTCAATTCAACCAAGTTCATCACATTTTCAAAACTTGATTATCTCAACTCCACACACTCTTACACCTATAAACACAAGAGTAACTATCTATCCTTTCACTAGTGCCACCATTCAACCACCTATAGTGACATCAAGCCAATTTGTGCCCCCTAGCTTCATGACACAACCACCCTTGGCTTTGACACCTATCCCTATGGCTAGTTATCAATATGTTGCACCTATATAAGCATAACCATCTATGTCATACACCCCTCCTCGCACCTTCCAAGCACCTTACAATCTAGGGGGTGCTCCACCTGTAAATCCATCAACCGATCTAATGAAGATGTTGATGGACAAAATGTCTAATCTTGAGACATCCATTTCTAATTCAAGTAATGTTCTCTCTTATTAACAAATTTGTAATGAACCCTTTCATCCTTCAGTCCCAATTTGACCACATCCTAGTTAGTGGGAACTTCCCAAGTTTACTCGTTTCTAGAGTAAGGAAGACCCAAAACAACATCTACGAGCATTTAGACATGCTTGTTATAGCACATGATGATGTGTTATTACTACGCACTTTTCCCATGTCACTTTTTGGTGCTGCCCTTGATTGGTATAGCTCTATTACCAATCACTCCCTTTTCACATTCACCCAACTGGCTCAACTTTTCCTTGACCACTTTTCAATCAATATCACCAAAAAGGTCTCAATCACAGACTTATACTCTATCAGATAGTTTGATGATGAATCCATAGCCAATTTTGTTGCCCATTAGAGAGGCTTAATCAGCCAACTCTCCTTCTCTTTACCTCAACCTGAGCTCATCAAACTCTTTTCCCAGGCTTATGACAAACATATTTCATCTACTTTGCAGTTTCAAACATTTCGCATGTTTGACGAAGCTTTCACCATGGCTAGGAAGCTTGAACTATGTGCCATTGAAGAAAACAAAGTCAAATTGTGGAGTAAAAACCCCAACACCAAGTTAAATGACCCTTCTTCCCAACCTTCTTCATATTCCAAGTCTAAGGGATCGACAAATGTTGTGGTCCTTAGGCCATCATCTTCAACAACAACTAATCAATCTGAACCTTCCACATCACAAAGCATCACCAAACAATTCCAACAACGGTATATACAACATCAATACACTCCATTAGGAGAATCATATGCCTCTATTTTAGATAAACTAGTTAAATAGGGGGTCCTCAATCTCCCTCAAATCCAACCACCTCAATTCAACCCTTCAAAATCCATCCCTACATGGTACAGGGAAAATGACTTTTGTCATTATCACCGTATCAAAGGCCATGACATAAACAACTATAAAACCTTCAAAAACATTGTCCAAGACATGATAGACAAGGGGGATCTTTCTTTGGATAACCCAAACGTGCCACCTAACCAAAACATCAACATCTCTAGAGAACCTTTTCCTAACCATGCCCCTAGCCAAAACAACGTGCAAACCATGGCAGAAGACCCCCAAGAGCATAATATATGCACCATCAACACGGTCTTTCCTGTCATTCCTAACCAACCTCTCCCACAATCTGAAGAGGTTAATCAACCTATTTGTCCATCACAATAAGAAGATCCCTCTTCTCTTATTTGTCCATCACAGGAAAAAGAGCCCTCTTCTCTTATTTGTCCACCACAGGTAGAAGAGCCTTCTTCTCCTATTAGTTCTCCATCAACCTCTCTTATATTAGAGGATGCTTTGATGATAGCAGCACTGGTAGCCTCACCATCATCCTTTTTATCATCAATGGGGGATCATACATTCCCCACTTCTTGACCACATGCCGAAGCCATCACTATCCCTACACTCTACCCTCTCAAAGAGCCACAATCTCCAATCCCTTCTCCACCGAGAGAGGAAATTGCCACCTCACCCACTTCGGTCAAAGAATATTCGGTGAGGGTAGACTTGAACCTTACTCCATGCAATAGTATGCCTCACACTCAACCAAAGAAGGCTACTAAACCATGTCAGAGAAATTTTCTCCCACCATCATCATTGCCCTCCATTTTGGGCCCTCATCCTTCTACCATAACAGGAGTGCTTCCTACTCTGACACCCAACAAAAACAAATCACTTCCCTCACGACCAACACCTAACCAAAACATACCTCCTTCAAAAAATCCAATGCCTCCTACCACGACAGTGTCATCTAAGCATCTAGCCACACCACCAAACAAAAAGATGATACAAAACACTCCCTCAACAACATCTAAATAGAAGTTGTTAACTTTTACTGCAACACAACATGTAGACCCATTAGCAGGTTCTTATACCTTACTACTATGCTGATTGTTACAATCCTCTAACATCACTCTTCCACCTATCAAACCATTTCAACCTCTCGGACCAAAACCATGTTCGTTTGATGACACTAAAATTTGCCTATATCATCGCACACCTGGGCATGACACTAAAAATTGTTGTGCCCTTAAGGTTGCCATCTACCAATTCATGGAGACAAACACCCCTCTTGTTGAGGATACTATCACCAAATCTCCAACACCATCTCATGTCTCCCAACCTTTTTCACTGTCACACTCATCAACTCTCGAATCGAAACCATCTTGGTTTGATGACACTAAATTTTGTGCATATCATCGCACCCATGGACATGACACTGAGCATTTTTGCACTCTTAAAGCTATCATTCATCAACACTTCAAAAAGGACACCCTTCTCGCTAAGGATCCTTTTGACCACTCCTTCAGCAAACCATCGACACCATCACATACCTCTCAAACATCTTCACCTAAATCGGGATCCCCATACAAGACTATGGTCCCTTTACCACTTTCAACCCCATTATTTGAAATCAACACCATCAATGTGGCCAATAGGTCACAAACCATGAGGGATAAAGGGAAAGAGAAGGTTTCTCTCCCCCAAACATATCCATTCGTCAAGTCTCCTCAACCATCAAGACCCAAGATTTCAATTTTGGGCACATCTCAACCAACTTATTCAAACCCAATTAATGACCCTATGGTGAAATAATGTCGCCAAACCTCTATGGAGACATCTTTGTATGACCTCATACAAAACTCTTTGAAGCATTGTCTAAATTTGATAAAAGCCTTACAGGCAGTGAAGGTCTAACCTGAAGACCCACAACCACTGGCTGCTTTGGTCACATCATTACCTACCATTGCCTCCATCACTTTTAGTCATTCTAAGATTCCAACCTCCAACATGGAAGATCAGGATCTTGCCCTCTCAAACTAAGTCTATCAGACATTCTCCCTGTCACATAAGCAACTGGGGGAATTTGACTTTATCCTGACTATCATGACCTCAACCAAGCCTTGACTAAATATCAACCAAGCCTAGACCAAACATCAACCAAGCCTCGACCAAGCATTAACCAAGCCTCGACCAAACATCGACCAAGCCTTGACCAAGCCTCGACCAAGCATCAACCAATCCTCAACCAAGCCTTGACCAAACATCGACCAAGCATCGACCAATCCTCAACCAAGTCTTAACCAAGCATCAACCAAGCCTCAACCAAGCATCAACCAAGCCTCAACCAAGCATTGACCAAACATAAACCAACCAAGCATCGACCAAACATCAACCAACTTCATGTCCAACATTAATCAACATGTGACCAATTTGGAAAGAAGCAAATGAGGCAAGCTTGCTCCTAATTGGCTCAAACCTTACATCATAACACATAAGTATATATCAGGGACTTATCATCTGTCTTCTCTTGAAGACCGACCAGAACCTCAGCCCCTTAATGCCTTGCATCTATGACCATTCTACTTTTAGTCAAGTACTCATTCACTTGACATTTAACTTGAGCTCGTCCCTTGAGCAACTCCTGTCATTTTAATCCTCATTCCTTTCAACCCTGTTGCCCTATGCAAACCCTATGTAACCCTTTTATAAAGTATGAATGCTTTGTCCTAATAAAAGGGATCCCTCAAACTTCTCTAGTCTTGTCCATGACTAAAAATTCTGTCTAAAATAAATTGGGATGTCAAAATATCAAAAAGTAATAAAACTATAAATGCAGACTGCTCCCTCGAAGGATAGTTGCATCATCATTGTTGTAGCTAATAGACTGCTCCCTTGAAGGACAGTTATTCACAAGCCCTAAAAAATGTATAAAGTAGAATATAGACCACTCCTTCGAAGGATGGCTATGCCTAAAAATCTTGCTACAAATAGCACTCTCTCATAAGCTTCCTACATCGATCAGCTTCATAAAGACCACAAAACAAAATGACATCCCCATGTAGACTTCCCACATTGAATAGTATCCCAAAAAAAAGGGACATGGACTTGACTTATAGTCATTCCCAGGGTCTCCTATAAAAAGGGGTAAAGTTATCCCTACTAAAAGGGGTTATCCTATCCTGACATATCACGTCACCTACTCAAGGGATTTCGAGCTCATTTTAATGTCAAAGTGATTCGATTACTTCTCTAACACAACCAATGGTCAATGACGTAATACATGAATGGGGATTTTGTTTGAGAAACCCTTATCTATGATATCATTATGGTCCTTTTCAATGAAAGAGCAACACACCTTTCACTTCTTATCCATACCTTTGTCACATTCAACCAAATCATTATCTATCCAACCAAACCAAACCGAACCAAACCTTTTTCAGACCACCAACATGACATATTCCATTTCACATAGTTTCTATGGAAACTAATACACATAAAAACCATCGACCACACAATTTATGTCAAGCATAAACCATTACTTGTTGAAGCATAAATAATCTCAATTAATTTTTAGCATACATCCATCACCAATATGGAATATTGCTAAGGATGAAAAGACCACATAACAAATGTTACAGAATACACCATTACATAATATGAAAAAGGTTGTAACATCATCATAACCTCATCATTTATAACATGACCAAACCAATCATCAACCATTTTGCCTCCTAGTCTGAACTACATTGGTTTGAGGCCCTTCAAACATGGGCTATGTAGGTAGCACTCAGATGACATGATGTCTTCTGGGGTTAGCTCGGCCACATCTGTTTGTTCATCTACTTGATGGACAAACCATATTACCTTTTACCATGACTTAATCTAGTCCAAACCAACCATCAACCATTTTGCCTCTTAGCCTGAACTACATTGGTCTGAGGCCCTTCAAACAGGGGCTATGTAGGTAGCACTCAGATGACATGATGTCTTCTGGGGTTAGCTCAACCACATCTATTTGTTCATCTATCTGATGGATAAACCATTTTACCTTTTAACCATGACTTAACCTCATCTAACCCACATCCATAACTGACCCTCTTCCTCCCCTTTAGGGAGAACTACATCGGCTTGAGGCCCTAATGACTAGGGCTATGTAGGCAACACTTAGTTGACATGGAGTCTTCTGAGGTTAGCTCAGCCATTCCTTTGTCACATGTCATTCCTTCATCCATCCATCTAATGGACCAACTATCTCAACTCGACTCGACCAATAACCTTAGAGATCATGACTATCTCCTCAGACCACGACCATTTTTGAGACAACTTTGCCTTAGTTGTTTTGATTGCATATATGCTACTCACAATGGTTAGAAAAATTATTCACAACCCATTTCGACCCTCAAAAGTATTGGATCATGAGCAAGTTGATCCCCATTACTTGTGACATTTTCATGTTTTTTAAGAGCACTTCCTAAGCCCAAGATACTTGGAACACGATGACCATTGGAGCTACAACTTGGATCGAATAACCCAATCATTTACCACTAAATGTTGGGGCCTGGTTAGTTTGATTTTAGCACTCCTTGACCTATTAACCTATGACAATTTGACCTGACCATCATGTGAAGTGGTATATGTGCAATCTCAACTTTTGTAGCGTTCACACTCAAACTTCACCATATCTATCCTCTATCTATCAAATTAGCACCCGATTTCAGGTTCCCTTCCATCGACTCCCACTTTGAGGGGGCATACCTCATACCATAATCAGGGTAACCTACATTCATTTTTGTATTTTAGTTCATTAGAACAACCAACAAGATAAAAGCAACTTTATCCCATACCTGGGGCAACTTACTCTTGTTTTTGTCTTGCAGTTCATCAAGAACAACCAACAAGACAAAAGGGGCAAATGTAGACACCAAAATCATGTCTACTCCTTGGTTGACTCCCCCTTGGTCCAATTCTAACACATTACTAACCCACACACTTATTAATTTAAAAATAATAACTTATTTTAAATTAATAACACCTCCCTTAACACCTCACCTATGACACATCACCCTTGACACATCCTTGGATACCTCACCCTTGAATACCCTCATTCATCACCCTATGACTAATCATTCCAACTCTCCCACTAATCCTCATGCCCATTAAACCCACCTTTGACCATTTTCCAATGACCATTGAACTCGGTAGACAGAGGAATGGGTAAAAGGCTAAAAATAGCCTATTTCCCATCTTCTAGGCACTGACGTTGGTTACCAGTTGGCTAATGCCAGTGAGATCACTGATGTCGATCACTTAAAACAACATGAAGGTGAATTATCTTCCCCCTAGGATGCTAAAATCATAGCCCTAAATCAATCAATCATAGACTGTGAATGTGAATTCTATCTCAGACTCTCTTCCTCTCTCGGCTCTTAGACATGGACATCAATAGGAACTCTCTGAGATCAATCATCAAACTTCAACTAAACACTCTTCTAGCTACAGACACAATAGGTACAAGCATTTCAAACACCTCTAGCTCTGCTCCAAGTAAGAGATAAGTATTCTTCTCCCCTCTTTACTATTTTAGTGATTTATAATGTATAAGTAATTAGTTTCTTTTCATTATTTCTAAACATTACCAACCAGACTCAGCTATGAACTAGACCAGACCTAACTTTCTTGCTAGAGAGGCTAAGAGGCCTTCCCCATATCCCTACTCCATTTTGACAACCTATCCTCTACTCCTTTTCCCTCCTAAGACCCTATCTATTGCTTTGCAAACTTGCACAAGCTCCCACAGACATCCCAGTCCATTTTGTTGATCACAGGCAAACCAAAAACTCATCCAAGGCCATTGCCCAGTCCAACATTGACCATTGCCCCTACCGACATCAACAGAATAACTAATGTCAGCAACTTTAACCAACCGGCGATGGTAGACTAGCTGGTGTCGGTGACTGTGGAAGACCAACAACAAAATATAGGTACGCATTGTCTCTATTTCTTTTGCTTAGTCTTTCATTATTTATCTTTATCTGACATTATTTTATCAACTAGTGGATTGTCATCCCTCAAGGAAGTCTTTGCACTTTTAGGACTGAGCTTTTGCTTGGCAGTCCACCTTACATCCATCTAACAATCTCCTTGTTTAAGTCTTTCTCTCTACAGGTGTCATCCTCCACAACCAAAGAGGAGTCCCTTCAATCATCTAGATACGGTGTGCAAATTTCATTCGGGTACATACAAACCCTTGACCATTATCTTAGTTTCTTTCATCTTCTGAATGTGGAAAAGCAAAAATAGTTAAAAACACATGGATTTCCAAGGATTTTTAAATTAGATGGTGTTGGTCTACTTGGATGATATAATATTTTTCTCCAAGAAGGCTAGTGAATACTTGGTTCACCTAAGATTGATATTTGAAAGATGCAAAGAATATGGGATCTCTTTGAATCCCAAGAAATGTGTGTTTGTTATCCATGAGGGAAAACTCTAGGGACATATTATCTCAAAATAAGTATTAGTTACTGATACTAATATAATAAATTCCATCTTGGCATTATCTTTTCCCAAGCATAAAAAGGGACTCTAGAGTTTCCTTGGGAAAATGAACTTCGTAAGAAGGTTTATACTTGATTTTACAAACTTGGTCAAACCCATCACTACCATGTTGAAGAAAAACCAAGTGGTCACTTGTTAAACTGAAGGAAATGTAGAATTTGAGGCTACCAAGCAAGTTATTTCCCAAACAAACTCACTCATGAATCTTGACTTCTCAAGGGATTTCATATTGTATACCTTTTCCAATGTTGATAATATATTAGCTATGTTGATGTAAAATAATGGTGAAGGACTTGGGAAACCAATAGATTTTTTTAGTCAAAGGCTTGAAGGGTATGAGGTAAGGTATAATTTTATGGAAATATATGTCCTTATAGCATTAAAAAGCCTCAAAAAGCTTAGACCAATGCTCTCCAATATCAAAATCTATTTGATGGTGTCTCAACTTAGAGTGAGGGACTTTCTTATTAATAAAGACTTGAATGAGAAGAGGGTTGGTTGAATTACCAATGTATTAGAGTATGATGTGGAGATAAAGGTCACTAAGTTAGTAATAAGTAAAGGATTATGTGATCATATGGTGGATGACATTCATAAATATAAAGAAGTTCTTTTTGTGACACAAAACAACTCATAAATAGGTGCACCTCCACCTCACACTAACTAGATCCAAGATATAACGTATTTCTTGATGATAGGTAAAATATAAGGTATTTTATACTTTAGTATATACCTTATGCATTGGTTCATGGGTTACTATTCAAAAAAGGCCTAAATAGAGTGATCCTAAGGTGCATAGATGATGACTAGATGATAAGGCTCTTGGAGCAATTTCATGATGGGCCTGCAAGAGGATATTTTGCTCTAAGGACTACAACAACAAAAGTGATGAGAGATAGTCATTACTATCCTATCATTTTTAAGGATGCCTATACATGGGTGAGAAAATGGCAATAAAGTGCCCTATTTATAGGCAAACAAAGATTAGTATCTGTTCCTCTCAACCCAATCCAGGTGGAAAAATCCTTCATGCAGTGGGGGTTTAGACTTTATAGTAATGGTAAATATACCCTATAATAGAGGTAACAAATGCATACTCATTGATACTAAATACTTCACCAGGTTGGTGGAATAAATTTACCTAAAATAAGCCAATGAAATAGTAGTTTTGGACTTATATTATAATATAGTAATGAGGTTTAGTGCACCAATAACAATAATTTTAGATAATTCCTTAACATGTGTTGGTATGAATATAAGTGAGTGGGCACTTCAACTATGAATTTGCCTTATTACATTTTCAAATCAATACCCCCAAGGTAATGGATTAATAGAGTCAACAAACAAATACTTGATAAGGATTATGAAGAGGACTATGGAAGAGAATTAGAGAGTGTGGCACACAAAATTAAAGGTAGCATTATGAGATGAGAGACTAACTCCTAAGGTTGTCATCTAATATTCACCATATGTCCTTGTATATGTTAGGATATCCAAATTTCCTATCTCTCTTTAGTTACCTTGGAGTTATCTCATCAACTTGAGTTGATGGAGAGTGAACTTATGAACATGAGGATGAAAGAGCTCATAGAGCTTGAAGAAGAAAGAGACCTTCCAATGAAGGCATTAGAATCAATCCAAGTTCAAGTCAAGAAGTATTTGACAAGATATCCATATCAAGAGACTTCAAATAAGGGGATATAGTCCTCAAGTGGGATTCAAATAAGGCCAATCTATGAAACCATATCAAGTTTTATAGCTTGTGGAGTGACCCTTACTTGATCCATGAATATAAACAACATAATGCTTTTAAACTTTCCCAAATAGATGGACAAGTATTATAAATCCTATTTAATTGGATTCATTTAAATCCTTGTTATTATAAGAGTTTCTATCCATTGTATATATTAGAATAGTTTTTCATGCTTCCCTCTAGGTGCCTTGTGCACATCTTTCCATTTGTGTGTTTCACTTCACTAAGTACTTTGGGCATAATTGTTATTTTTTTATTTCCTATTGTCCTTGTTACTTAATTAAGATGTTTTCATAATGTGAAGCCTTTTATTAGTTTCATATTAGATAGGAATTAAAACTTCTGACCTCGTATGCCCTGTGAATCAGATAAGGTAACTAATCTATTGCATAATAGGCATGAAATCTTAGGAGGTCACCATAAATGTTGGCCAAAATTGGCCTACATATGAATATTTTTTCTATATGGATTAGGCCACTCTCTTTAAGCCTTTAGTAAACTTCTATTCCCTATGTGAGTCTGTTTCTAGTCATAAATATCCCCTACAAATTTAGTTTCTTGATGTGTTTTCTATCTCAAGAATTAAGACTTCAAAAATGATCTATAATTGTGGGATGTGCCTGGGGATGTCAAATTAAATACATAGGAAATATCCATTTGGATTCAAAAATACTCAATAATTTTCAAGTTTAATGGAGGTTTACCAAGTGTCATGATCTTAGAGGATAAGAGATAAAGATCAAATGGCATGTAGATAATCTTATGAAATCATCAATTTAAAAAATCCTAGATCAATATTGACAGTGTATACCTTATGTAGAATACTGATCAATGATTTATATTCAAGTCTAGATTCAATAAGTCAATGAAGATATGTGATATAAATCTAATCATGTGATCAAAGATAAATGATGATCACACCATCAAAAATTTAGAGGATCCTAAGAATGAATGTGATGGTACCAAGTGTCTTGATCATAGTGAACTTCCTAGTAGATCGATGGTGTCGATAAAAGTATAAAATTAAATGATCCTAGATTACATGAAAGGACACCATGTCATGTAAGTATGTTAAAAAGATAGAAACTGATAGTATGGTCTGTAAGAGGTACGTGGATGTCCAAGTGTCACATTTTTAAGTTCAGGATAAAATATCAATGCGGGGTTGCCAAGTGTCACCATCTTGAATGCAGATCATAAATCAATGGCCAATAATGAATTTCAAAGACAAGAGACTCCTAAGGAGATCAATGGATTAAATTTGATCAAAACTCAAGAGAGCACAAGATGAGGACACATGTCTTAGATGACAACAGTCATGTTTTATAATAAAATAAATAGCATGGCAAGGAATGCCATAAAAGAAGACATGTCAGATCAAAATATTTCACCACCTAGATAGGCAAACATATAAATACAAGATCAATATATAATCTAGGTTACAAGATCAAACCCTAAAGATTCATATAATGCTATTAAATTTTAATTGAACCTCTAAAAATACATTAGGCATAATTTTTACACATTATTAATGATTATGAGACTAGATAACTTGCGGATATTAATTTAAAATATGACTATATGAAAACCAATAAGGTGATTGGTTTTCAGCTACAGTGGACCTTTGTTTATACTTTAGAGTAAGGGTAGACTGGTGATTCTGATAATTGTGTTCTGAAGGGACATCGAATGGATGAGTTTTAGTGACTATCTGATAACATAAAGAACATGTCATGATGAAGCATGGTGTTTTAAGATCATTAAGAATATGGAAAGTTTATAGGTTGATAAAGGAAAGTGGAACATTTAATGAAATTTCAAAATTCTTTGGAGACTATTCCCTTTAATGGATCTTGACTCATCATCTTCAATAAGTTCTTTCCTTTTAGGATGTTTCTCAAATAATGAGGGGACTCGAAGACGAGTTGAGAAAATGAAGGCTAATTTATTGTGAAAGTATTTGTCTTAATTGATCTCAAGGTGGTTGATAATTAATGGAGGGTGGTTAAAATTCAATTATTGATTTTTGATTACATATCTCTCTCTCTCTCTCTCTCTCTCTCTCTCTCTCTCTCTCTCTCTCTCTCTCTCTCTCTCTCTCTCTCTCTCTCTCTCTCTCTCTCTCTCTCTCTCTCTCTATCTCTCTCTCTCTCTCTCTCTCTCTCTCTCTCTCTCTCTCTCTCTCTCTCTCTCTCTCTCTCTCTTTACACACACACACACACATCCATTTTCTTCACCATTTAAGAGATTATAATATTTTTTGAGAAAGGAGACTCTCACTTGATAAGGAAAATCCCTATAAAAATTTGTATGAAAGTTTATCTTGAAACAATAAAGATAAATTTTACCTATCTCTTGCCTCTCAATTGTGTTTAGCAAGCTTGTGCATGATGGCATTGTGAAGAACTATCCTTCCATGTATATTATCCTTCTTTCTTGCATCTTTTTAGGTGTGTTCAAGTTATTTTCAAGTCTAAAATTGTCATGTTTATACCATTTATGGATACTTGGTGTGAATCTTAGAATTCCTTTTTTCTTCATTCATTTCTTGGTGAGCCTAGTTTATGAATTACTTATGCAGATTAGCTAGTTTGTGAGATTGTGTGAGCCAAGATTGTCTTATCCTAACTAAGTGTTCATTTCATGATTATGTAATTTTATCATTTAAATTTGTTGCATCATTATTTTATCTCTCTTAGTTACCCTTTACCTCTCTCTATCCCTTTTTCAAGGAGTAGCATTAGTCTAACCGATCCACCAAAAGGAAGTTGACCTTCTCCAAAGGTTCAAACCCACTATAAGATAACCATATACTGAGGTTTTTCCCATTTTTTTTCTTAGTTGGAGGGAATCTAAATAACCCCCTCTAATGGTGAAAATTAAGTTGAAAACAAATTGAAAAATATAAAAGTAAAATTATTAATAACAAAAATAGAAAAAATATCATTTTTTATTACACTATCCATGCATCTAATTTCAACAACCATTCTCATTATTTATACTATACTAATTACATCCTACAATACCATCCAAGGAAACTTTCCAAATACACTATCCATATGATGTGATATAAACTAGCACTTTGGTTCTAAACTAGCCATACCATATGGTATTATCCATTTATTTGTCTTAATTATTAGATCATATCATATGGTATTGGCAATTCATATAATTTATATTGCATTGGTAAAATTTCAAACTGCATTTGCCATGTATATATTTTAATACCAATGACCATACCCTATCATATTGGCCCACTATGTCACTTTTGTACTATACTTGCTATACCCTATGGTATTGACCAGAATTTAACCTAACTACATCGGTCATACCCTACAATATTTTACAAGAGTTTTTAATTGACCTTAAAAACTATATCAGCGAGGTTGATATAGTTATTTCAAAGAAATATTTCTTCCTTGGGACTTAATTTTGACTTTTTTCACTACCTATTCCTTGTTTTATTTTTATCTTGGTTTTGACATTTGTTTGGGAAAATTTTATTACATGAATTTGCCTCAATACCTAGATTTACTAATCCAATTGATTTTTAACCAAAATTAAAAAAATACAAATAAATACATCGCCTACTTATAATAATCTAGAAACAAAAAAATATGTCCCCTCATCACATCCACCTCCTCATTTGTGAGCCTTTTAAATTGCTAAAATTGGATAAAAAGAGATCTAGTTTTTCAAAAATAGTAAATACAAAAATGAATAGTTCCTACCTATTGATAGTAAATATTCTAAATTTTGTAAATTTTAGTTATTTAACATGATATTCCATTTTTCCATATATTCATTTATGTATGAATTTTAAACAAACCAAAATAAGACTTAGAATCCTATTGAGATAAATATTTTTAAGTGCTAACATATGTTGTCTATAAAAATTAGGAATGTTATCTTGTTTTTTATGTTCTCCACTCATTATTCACATTGGATATCTTCCATCACCTAGAACATAGACAACATTATATAAAATAAACAATGTAATAGAAGGTATTCATTTTCATTTTATTTACTTTTAGTCATTTCAACATTTATTTTCAGTTATGATATTTAGTGTTGTTATGTTTCTTTCACAAAGCACCGTTCCATGTTACACTATTGTGACATGTGATGAAATTCATGTGGCTAATATGTATACACCTAATATTTTTTAGTTTATCATTTACTAAAACATTATCTTGTAGTGTCTTGTTGATGCATCAATCTCATTGTGTGCACACCTTAAAGAGTGCACTAAGAATGGGATGGGAAAGAATCATGGTGCTTTAAAAGTTATGTTCCTATTCTATCATGATTACACCATTAATACTATCTATCTGACCTCCTATAAATTTCTATTAATTTATCCTTCCTCTATATTTCCTATCTATATTTTATAATTTCCCTATATCCTATGATATCATCTTGGTTGATACCATCTACTGTGTGATTTCACCCTTACTATATTATATAGGCTAAGATGATATAGTTTTGAGTGTGATTTTGGAAATTTATCCTATATCAATATGGATGATATTATGTTGTGTCAGTTGACATCTTATAGTTATATTGATCAGGTTGATACCATTGACTTAGAGTTTAGTGTTAGTTTTGGGTATTAGAACACTATGTATAGGGGTCATATTTCAATCATATCATATCATTTCATACTCATTCACTATGATTTACGTCACATTTATGAGATAAATAAGTATTAGGAGAGTTAGTGGCTTAGAACCCTATCTTGAAGATTATTTTCTTATGGTGTCATTATAGCTTAAGAGGAATATTCACTGACATTTCCTAACTAATGATATACAGGTCTTCATTCAACCATTTGATGTCTTCAACTTACAACACATTTTGTAAATCTCCACTTGAGCAAAGGTAGATTGAAGGGTTGATATGTCCACCCCATGGAAAGTATTTATATTCCTACACTCTTTCATTTAATTACTTGGCATCTTAGATATTTCTTATTACTTTATGAATGAATGTACCTGTATCATTATTTAGGCTTACTCTATAATGAATAAGATGGTGTAGCCACATGATTACTTAGAATTTCCATAAATAAATTTGTATTTTATACATCCTCATTTATTTTACCATTTCACCTTAACTTTTTAAAAATATTTTAACCCATCCTTTATTTTAATTTGTACCCTTTTCTAACCATTTTATTTATAACCATAGTTGAAAACCATTTACCTTTATTGAGGTCTAGTGATAACTACATCATTATGTCATAAAATTAGGCCTTACAAACCTTCTCATATTAAAATTCACATTGTAGGTTACTATTTTCTATAGCGATGGTCATAGGTCCTTACCCAACCATCCAAGTATAGAATGCCCTATTTGATTTATCTTATTCAAGTCCTAGTCTATATAGAAAAATAAAATAGTTTTAGGTCATCCTATCACATGCATATAGGAATGATCAAAATCTATAGGTGAGTGCCTAGGAAGGTGTTTCATTATCTTATCTAGATAGATAAGTTAATGGATTTCATAATTATTGTTTTATGAAGAAAGAGGATGATACTAGAAGGGACTAATGGTACTAATGGTTCTAGATAGAATCACTTCATTGGAGCTTCCTAACAAAATGGCACTAATGGTTCTCTTAGAAACATAAGTGTCACAAAAACTATTGTATGTAACCTTATTTTTTGTATATTTCATAAAAATATGAGTTACAATCTTGGGTTGGGAAGGCTTGAATCTAATTATATGTAAATATTGACATTTTTATTGATTTATGTATTCCTCCAATTATTTTTTATAAATATTCCTAACTATATATTATAACTTGGCATTTAGTGCATTGGTGAAAATGTGGTAGAGGTTGTCTTCTGACATATTATGTTCAACTTTATTGGCTATATATTTCATATGCTTGATAAAGGCTTGTGTACTCTTGTTGTCCACTTGTTTGAAATTAATAAAATGATCAAATTTGTTTTTAGGTAGATCATTGGATTGAAATTCTTGAATGAATACATTGACTAATTATTCCAAGTTAAAAATGGAGTTAGACTTTAGTTAATTATACCAATATAAAGGATCACCAAAGAAGGTTCTAGAAAGTAGATTGGTAGCAAAAAAGGTGTTAAGCTTGATCTAATATTTATAAAGGTTACTAAAGGCATTCATATTAATATTATGATTAGTGGATCGGTTATAGGAGATTATAGGAGTGATGCAACTAAAGTCAAATTTTATAATTTGAGGGATTAAGGATTCATTTTGGAAGTGTTTTATGAATTTATTATGTAGTGGATGTTAAAAAATAAGATTACCATGAGCATACCTAATAGGTGTAGGGGGGATATTTTTATTTGACATTCACAACTAAAGATGTTTAGGTTGATTTTACAATTGCATCATCTAAGCATTATTATTGACTTGAATGTTAGCAATTTTACTCATTGATTATAATATGATTTGATTAATAATGGGACCATTATAGTTAGAGATAGAGTTTTGAGTGTCCCATTTCTATGCACTAGACATAACATTAACAATGGTTTTAATGTGAGCACTTTGGGTAGTCTTGATAAAATGTGGACATACCAAGGTAATAACAATACTAGGCATGGTGAGTGAAGAACTAAATGAGGAAGTCAAAAATTGATTTTTCCTAAGTCCTGTAGAAAATTTGTGAGTATAGGAAGGAGGAAATTTCACATGGGGTGTCATCATGAGGTGCTATAAAAATTAATGGTCCTTTCCTTAATGCTCAATATGTTCATGGAGAGATTATCATCTCATCTATATATTATATGCCACATTCCTCTCCAACCACATGATATTAGACTAGTTGACTTCATCTATCAGATTTATGATCATTATATGTCTCATAGAATTTGGATCTAGTTGGAGCCTATTAAAATTGCCTCTAATTTTATCTTGAGTCATGTAAAAATTATAAGGCATGTAAGCATTTTTAGAGTACTTATCAGGGTTGGAAAGATCTATAAAATTATGATTGTTAAAATATCCTTGGGAGTCTTAGATATTTTTATCTTTTGATTTGTCTAAAATATGTTCATAAGTGAAATAAATAAGATCAATTGTACTAAGCTGGTTAGTGCAGCTAATTACACATAAATGCTAAAAATTGATTGTATCAAGATAGCTAATATAATTGGGAACTAAAATAGTAGATTCTAAATAATCTAGAGATGGAAAATATGGTATGCTCAAGGAAAATAATTGTACTAGGTTAGTTAATATAGTTGGTATAGATATTGGTAGATATACACTATATTAGGATGGCTAATGTAGTTGGCATGAACAAAAACTATATATCAAGCTAGTCGATGGAGTTAGAAGTAAAATGATAAAGTTGAATTGTATCAGGTTAGGTGATGTAGTTGGTAAGAAACATAACTTTATTAATTTGATTGATATAGTTTTATTATAAAAAAATGGTATTGGGATAGCTGATATAATATTAATTTAAAACAAGATAAGAATTTAACTAAGTAGCATCAAAATAAAAGTATGGAGGTATTACTAATTAGGGTGTGTTTGAATTATAGGTTCTCAAATATACTAATCCTATAAATAAATAGTAAACAAGGCACAAAGGGAACTGACTATGGATAATTTCACTATCCCATATACACATTGTCCCATATCTAAGCTACATTTAAATTAACTTCTCATGGATAACTACTTACTAGTGCACTATGAAATAAAATGGTTGAAATCCTTCTTAGTAAGTTAAAAACAACCTAGGGCATTTATGATATGCCATAAGACATGTAGAAATTAAAGTATATAAATAGTGTTATCTAATGATTTAGGTAGGGTTAGTACCTATAATAACATAGCTTAGGTAAAACTAATGGCCACTTTACCTATAAAGTCAAATTTTATGAGCTTTAACACTAAAAAAACATAGTCAGATAATAAATAAATATTGTCATTATTGGAAGTGAAATATATAATATGCATCAAAATTAAAAAAACACTTAGAATGGTATCATTTTGACTGATATAGTCAAAAGTAGAAACTAATCAAACATAAATATAGTGGGCTGACAAAGATAATTGGAAGAGGATACATAAATATATCATGTTGTTCAATATAGTTGTATTGAAATATATATAATTATTTTGATGATTTTTACTAAGAAGAAAAAAGGTAAAACATGCAACCGATCCAACCAAAGGAGGGATAATATTCACATCTGGTTCACCAAAATGTATGTATGGTCTAGGATGACCTATAGTTATCCTCCTCTTGATAGTCTAGGACTTGAATAAGGTCAATAAAATAGAGCCTAAATATACTTGTATGAGTGGGTATGGATCTATGATATCTATATATCTATAAAAGGGTAATATATAACTCATATGTAAATAGGAAAGGGTTCCATAGCCTAAGACTATGACATAGGGATATAAATTTCACTAGAATTAAACAAAGGTAAATGATTGTAAATTTGAAATTAAAGTAAATGATGGAAAAGTGATTGTAAAGAGTGCAAGGTACAATAGTCAACCAAATGGTAGCCTACGCAACCTAAGGTGATAAATGGAAAGCCTAAGAAAACTTATATCTATCCAAACTTATTTAGTATAAGAAAGATCCTAAGTAAGGATACACACATACATCCACAAATAAATAAACAACATTTAATATACTAAGTAAAGGAAATATTGTAGGGATAGAAATACTTACCTTGGAATAGACATGTCAATTCTCCAGTCTTCACCTTTAGCTCAAGTTGATATTTTAAATATATGATTTAGGTTGAATACCTTAAATTATTAGATAAAGACCTTAATATCCTTAGTTAGGAACTCCCAATGACCTCTCATATTGAGCTTTAATGACATCATAATCCAAGACCTCTAGGATAAGTTTATAAACCACTAACTCTCCCAAATATTTAAATAATGAAGAAATTTGAGAATAATTAGAGTGCATGAATTTTTTATATATTATTTTTAATTAAATATGACTCCCATATATATAGTTATAATACTCAAAATGAACCCTAAACTCTAGGTCAATGGTATCAACTAGGAAGGTACCTTTGGAAGATGTCAAATCACACAGTATGGTATTAGCTAGGATGATACATTAAGAAATTATAATATAGATTTATAATTGAATTGGGATATTCAATACATTAAAAATTATAATTAATCACAAAATTGATAGTATTGATAGAGATGATACTGTAGGTTCTAGATGAGCTATAAAATTTGGAAGAGAAGTAAATGGAGAGGAAATATGGATATAAACTTAAAGGAGGTAAAAATTATAGTATAGTGATGGTGTGAAATAATAATATGTAAACATATATCATAAAGTAACATTATTTGATCCCACCCCATTCCCTAGTGTCCCTTTTAAGGTATGCCCTTATGGAAATTGATGTGCCAAAAAACCATTACAAGAGAAAACATCAGTAATGTGATAAATTAAAATATATATGGCATATATATTAACATCATATATGTTTATAAAATTATATTTCACATTAGGTTGATGCATACTCCTATTATTAGGGTGACTATGTAATATCAAAGGATCAGTCCTAATAGATTTGGATTTGTCTTCCTTCACCTTGAAAATTTAGCTTGACTTTCAACACTTGTTTCACCTATTAAAGGGGTTAGATAGGATGGGTTTCATTTTAACTCAACCAAATTTCCATTCAATTTATGAGATATTACTATGTTTTAATAGTTTGAAGAGGTCTCAACTTACATGTAGTTCTCCTACCTAAATGTGTCTACTCAATAATTCTATACTAGTATGTAATGTAGTTATTAACCAAAATTTGGCCACCATGAATGGGTGTCATTCAAAACGTTAACATTATTAATCATCACTTTGTTGATAGACATTATGAGGGTCTTGTATTTGTCAAAAATGATATAGGATGATAGGTAGTGTGTCTTCTTTAGTGGATTACAAGGTTATTTAAGATGGTATAGTGACTATCAAGGTTAGGTCACTTTGTCTTGTTATCAAATGGTCATTATTTGTATGTCATATTTATTTGCTTAACACTATTTAATGAAAATTTGACTAAGTTAAGGTTAAGTGTGATATCAAGCTAATGAGTAATCATTATAAAAGAGATAAGGTGATGACCTTTCCAAGAACAACCATGATCTAAAGCTGATCAATTTGGTTAAGGAAAAAAGATAGTAGGTTGATCACATTATATTTTCATGTAATTTGGAGAGATTAAGGTTGTTTTGATAAGATTATGTTATTTCATTACTTTAGTCTCATTTTGAATTTTAATGTCAAGATGATACTTACTAGGAAATAATAATTATGAATGTTTTATCCTTGGATAAGGGTATTTTTAAGTCATCTAACACCTTGGTAATGACATCATACTATACATTTATATACACATCCTCCAAGTGTCTTAGTTAACTACTAATCAATGTTTAAAATTCTTTATAAATTATTATTAATAATTTTATAATGGTCATGTAAAGAATTATTGATGTATTTATATGAAAAGAGAGGTGTTAAAAGTTTTTACACATTTATCTACCTTCTCAAAAGTCAGGGGAAGTTGAATAATCACCTATTTCACCATCTTTGCCAGTTGCAAAGGGTACAATAAGCAAATTCTTGAGGAAAGAAAGCATTTAAAGGTAGTTTTTAAAGGGTTCCCATTTATGCACAAATTAAAAAATATCACATATGTCCCCATGCTCTTCGTGTATCTAAATCCATGAAAAAATTGGAGATATAGGGATAAATAAGGTATAAAACCCATTCTTTTCTCCATCAAGCTTCTTGGAAGCCTCAAAAGGGAAACTAATTTATGGATGGTAATATGAGGAGAGATAAATTTGGAACCCAAAATATTGGATATATGATTTTATCCTAATTCACTTCCACTTTGTGGCTTTTTTTTGGTTAGGCTCCTTAACTTTATGAACAATTATTAAGAAGTTAAGGTGCAAAAAAGGGACTCAAAACCCCATTAGGGTCCATATTCTCCAAATTATAAGCTATAAATACAAATGAATTAATGATAATTATTGGTAAGTGTATATTGGACAATATTTGACCCCTGTAATACACTTTTATTTTAGGTTTCCTCATGTTCATGTTCTGTGTAGTGTCCAATAATCTTGATTTGATAGGTTAAACAAAATAGTCAAGTTTGTAGGAACTATGAGGTGTTTTGGGTGAATATAATGAATTAAATGGGATGTTTAATAGTTTATAAAATCTCAAAAATATCCATAATACATATATAGTCAATAAATTCAATAAAGGTATGAAACTATGCATACATACACTGAACTATTTGAACTTGCAACCATGTTGGAGTACCCTTGGTCAGATGAGAATATGTGTTTCATTGTATATGGATATAAAATTAAGGTAAATATATTAATACATAATTATTAGGATTTTTTATAAGTTTAAAACCATGGGAATAAAATTTGATAATGACCTTCTTCAAGACAAGTCCAAAGAGAGATTGTGAACCTGCATGTCTGTAGACCTTTAGATTAAGATTGGCACTAAATTTATGTATGGGAGTGTATATGGTATCAATAATTCATAATATATTTTATTTTTTCATTATAAAAATATTAGAAAATACTGAAACCAATCTTCCCAAGACAATAATGAGATAAGGTAGATGCAGATCCAAGTGCATTTAAATAATATAACTTACAAAGCATGTAAAATTGTGCTTCTACAAGAAACTGAACATCATAACACTTTGGTGTAAATAAAAATCAGTCTCTCAAGATCATATTAAGTTTAATAAATTATATTTAACACCTATGAAATATCATCTCTTATTTTACCTTGCATTTAAAGGTACTATTTGAATTAAGATGGTTGTGTTAGCCTAAAAGGAAGGCTATGATGACCTCAAGTGAATGATCAAAGTGATTGGAACACATTTTAAGGAAGAGAAGACCTAAAAAAAACATTTCATTAAGCTATATATTCATATCACTCTTTATTTATAATCTTGGTGTCACTCTTTCTCCATTTTGTAACTTATATGATCATGATGTGAATCTCATGAGTTTCTCTTATTGTCCTATTCTTCTATCTTCTTCCAATTCATATATAAATTAAGCCTTGAGAAACATTGAACAAATATTCATGATATTTATGGTGAGCCTCTACCCATTTTAAGAGTCATAATTTCTTTTGAATTTAATTCATGTTTAGTTATACAATTTTTATATTGCATATAATAATCTTGAGTGAGTTTTTGATGAATGTTTTATGATAGTAAGAGTACTATGTATTGGTCTTTCTCTTTCATGCTTCTATGTAAGTTAATTTTATTTACACAAGTTATATGATGTGTAATACATGGTTTAATGAGTTTAAGTGTTTAAAAATCTACTCCTAGGCCTCTTGACCAATCACCTTAACTATTGCACCAACCATAACCTTCATATATAAACACTAGTATGGTCAAAGCTATTTTGAAGTTATGAAATCAGATTGTAAGTTGTCATTTGATAGTGAAAATAGTAGAATGTTGAGTAATATATATTTGTTTCATCACCTCCATGTTTGATTATTATTTTTATCTTATTTTTAACCCTTTTATTTGCAAATGTGATATGTTTTGTAGACTTTTTGAGTGATTCATAAAGTGAACTAGCCCAACCTAGAGGTTTAATCCACCTAGTAGGTCACTCAACCTAGGATTGTTCCCATTTTATCATCTAGTTATGAAGGATTGAGATAATTTTCCAGGGGTAAAAATTAAATAGATAATATTTCTTTCACACCTAGTGAGACTAAATTTTAATATGATTGTCCAATATTGATGTTGGTTTTGGAATATTTATAGCTGTAACAACCTCCTTGATGTAAATCTGGCAACTCAAAAAAGTTCTTAGATCTTTGTTGTAAACTATAAATATATTTTCATACCAAAGGTGAAAATAAAGTCAATGTACAAAGGTATTACTTTTTATTTTGTTTAATTTCCATTATTTTTAGTCAAAAGAAAGAGAATTATACATACTCTTCCTTATACCAAGACACCTAGAAGAAAGCTTAATTTAAAATATACTTCAATCTCTCCAAAGGATATAAATATGGCTATAAATATTCCTTTTTAGGCCATAAATTTTGGTCTCTTCTAAACCTTTCACAATATGATGAAATGCCTATGGAAGCCCTCAAGATTTTCCCATACTTTAGTGGAGAGAACCCTATTACACCCATTGAGCACATAAGAGATATGGATAATTTTTTAAACATCCAAAATGTCACCCAAGATAATTTATAAATTATTTTGTTATAAATATCCTTAAATTTCAAATATTTTGATTGGTATAGGGCTTTTTATCCTAATTCAATCAACTCATGGGATGAATTTGGAGAGAAGTTGAGTAAGATGTTTGAAGACAAGAGTGATCATTTGTGACTAGATGAACAATTGAATACTATCAATAGATACCCATAATAATTCATTAAATAATTTAATTATAAGTTTAAAAATACATGTATAGGATACAAATTAACTTCATAACTACTCCTAAATATGCATTCTTCTAGTATCTCAAGGCATTGAATGGTGACATAGTTATTATGATACAATTCATAGGAGGAGAAATCTTAATAGAAACCTATAACCTTTCCATAAAAGATGAAAATAAACTCAAATAGGTAGGAAATATATCCCCAATGCCACCCATGCCATTTTGTCCTAAAATACATCCCCCTATTCCTAGTCTTTCTCTCATTCCTATAATAATGGATCATGAGTTAGCTATTCCTAGTCAACCAAGAAAAGTAAGTGATGAATAGGGAGAATTAATTAAGAACCTTGAAAATAATATGGAATTTCTAAATATGTATCTAAATAAGTGATTTATACCTTATCAAGCTCCATACCAATATAATCAATCATATCAACTCAACAGGCCACCATTCTAAGGCACTTTTTAGGGCAAGGATAAATTATCAATGTAAGACCATATAGTAGCTACAATCCCAAAGCTACATCCACTTACATAAAACTATTACCTACTTAAAATAAATTTTTTATGAGATAATAATTTGTATTATCAATGATATCAACCCCATAATAAATCCTCTTATCAATCTGAAGTGTTTAATCACACAAAATGGAATCATTCCTTTTATGACACAAGCTAAAGCTCTAAATCATGTTATAATAAATGGATAACTAATTTAATACAATTATATATTTATAAATTGGAAAGAGATCTATTGGTTCACATTCAATAAATTAGGAAACACAAGTAAGGCTGGCGATACTTCTATAATAGCTATATAAAGTCTAAAATGAGAGAAATTGATGATGCTCAAGAGATGGGTAAAAGTGCAGACACTATGCCTTCTATATCTCAAGTAAAAATAGATGTTAATGAAAATAATAAATATAAATAAACACAAAAAAAATTATAATGTAAAAGGTACTATCATTCCCTAAACTATGCCACCTCAAATTAGTATGGTAACTCTTAGAGGATAGCCAAGAGTTAGTAACTCTTGCATCAATATTGTACACCAAATGAATAAATTAAATGTAACCATTCATATGTGGGATAAATTCACTCTTCCTATCCAAAGGGAGATAATTAGAGAGTAATTATCAAAGATAATCCTTGAAAATACATCAATTAGAAGTGAGAGTACAATTTTTAAAAGGAACTCTACACCTACTAGTGGTCAGCCAAACAAAGAAGGTAAGCCACTTCATTTTTATTTTTAAGTAATCATTGGATATTTATTATTAAAAAATTTAATGATAGATAGTGTGGAAAGTATATTTGTGATTCCAAAATAAATAGATGATAAATTAGGCCTAAATTATGAGCCTAATGTTAAAGGTGTATTACAATTGGATGGTTCAACTATTAAGATTGTGGGTGTGGTTAATGGTTTGATACTTAATATTAATGTTTGTCCTAATTTTTCCATTTTTCCAGATGTTTTTTTAATTTGACTTGAAACCATACTTTACTCTTTTCTTTTCAATGGATTTCATGATCAACATTAGAGGTTACTTATCATTTGATTGGTCATACATGGCTTTTAAAACTAGATATGGCACTAAGGTTACAATCAGATCTAAACCTATGTATAATTATCATCTTAAACCATAAACTACAAACATGTAAAATTTCAATTGAAACATAATTAATGAGGAAGATCAACCTAATGATTATGAACCAATTGTTCCTCTTGAAGACATATTAGATCTTTTCCTTGATGAGTTGTGGGGGGGGGGGGGGAATAATGAGTATGTCCCATATAAAGGTGTTGAAAAATCTAGTATTGGTGTCTATTATTTTCATGAAGAAGTTAAAATCATGACCCCTCTCTATAATCCAAGTTAATATAGTCATGGATTAAATAAATATTTCTTTGATGTCTCAAGAAACAAGAATGGAGTAGGGGAAAGTATTATGCTAGTTTCTACTTTAAATGAAAACTACTATTTTGTAATTAGATTTTAGTTTAGTTTTAATTTATATGAATATGAGGAACTTATTCATTGGATTCAATGAGAAATAAATAAATGAATTAATCAAGTAAAATATTTTGGAGATAGTTAACCAATTATCCACCAAGTAAAATATAAGAGTGATGTTAAGAATCTAGTGTTGAAGTCCTACAAGGATAGAGTATGGGACCTTATTAAATATTTTGAGGCCTTAAACATATAATAAGTTAAAATGGAATATAATAAAAATTACGGTATGTTATCTCTAATTGGAACATAATTTGGCGTCCCTAATTATGTCAATAACTCAAAAACTCAACTACATATCAGGGTGGTACTAAGGCCACCAATACCAGATAATGATGCCAATTGGAAAGTGTATGAGTGTGATAAACAAATAGAATTTTAACTTCACCAATAATATAAGTTTTATTTTAAAATATATGCCAACTTTCAACACCAAGATGGAGACCAAATTATATAATTGAGGTCCAATAAGCTTCCCAAAGGGTTGGTTACTCTTGAGAACATATTCAATGAAAGTGATCAAATGATAAGGGATAAATTAAGAATGTAAAACAAATAATAACATCATGAGATGGTGGATATCTTCAAATATAATATTGTTTATCTTGGAAAGGTATGTACCTTAGTTGAGAGAGATACATTTGTTGAGTTATCTAGAGATTTTTTTGATGTCTTTGCTTGGGAATATAGTGATCTTAAAGGGTTTGATCCTACATTATCCCAACACAATATATTAATTGATATGAATTCCAAGCATATAATATTGGTAAATTATGATTAATATTAAATTTAAGGTTATAATGAGAAAATATCTAACCAAGTTCATAGAATCAAGAATCATATTCCCTATCAAGAACTCTTCATGGGTTACCAACTAGTTCTTGTGAGAAATAAGAGTGGAGAGACTATATTATTTATGGATTTTAGAGACATAAATAATGTTTAATTTAATTATTATTATCCTTTTAATTTCATGTATAAAATTATTCAATTGGTTGTAGGTTCTCAACACTTCTCTCTTTTGGATGGTTATTCAGGTTACAAACACATCTTGGTGAAAAATGAAGAACAATATAAGACATATTTTAATAATAAATGGGGCACATATGACTATTAGAGAATGAAAATTTGGATATATAATGAAGGGAATACATTTTAAATATAAATTTATATGTATTTATAAGTTTTTATCAATCAAATGGTGCCAATCTATCTTGATGACAACTATTTTCTCAAAGAATGCTAGTGATCACCTAGCTCATCTTAGATTGATTTTTTAAAGGTGTAAACAATATATAATCTCCCTAAACAATAATAAATGAATATTTTTATTTAATAATGGTAATTTATTAGTCCATATTATCTTCAACAATGGGATTTATATATATTTTTAAATAATTAGTGCCATATTAGCTTGATCTTTATCCAATCATAAAAAAGGTTTGCAAAGTTTTCTTAAGAAAATAAACTTTGTAAGAACATTTATAAATAGTTTTTATAACCTTTTTAAGCCTATTAAAACCATGTTTAAGAAGTATAAATCATTTTTTTTGACTTAAAAATAAAAAAATAGTTTTTAGGCCATCAAGCAAGCCATTGTAGAAGTACCGGCATTGATTAATCTTGATTAATCTAAGCATTTATTCTTCTATGCATTTGGTAAACTTGACACCATATCCACCATGTTGATTCAATAGAATTGTGAATGTTTGGAGTAGATTATTTAATGAGTTAGTTCATATCTATATAAATTAAATATAGAAATAATGATGTTGAACACAAAAATTATATTAATAATAATCCTTCATTATTTAATTAATTTATCATTAAATATTTATATATGAAATTTGTTTCCTCTACTTGAGATAGTGAGATCCTTAAAATCTCTCTCTCATTAACCAACTAACTCTATAAATCTATTTGTATATTATTGTTTTTATTCACAACAATAACATACCAAATAATATAATCAAACTTAGGTAAAACTATAATTACTATTTACCATAGTAAACTATCTAATGTAAACACTAAACTCTAACATTCCCCCCTTAGTGTTTACATGGGGATAAAGTACATCTTAAATAACTATGAATAGAATTGTATTCCAATGTAGACTTTTAGGTTTGCATATTACTATTTAAATATTGTTTCACATGACCACTAATATGTGAATAATGCATTTTTCATTTAATCCATGTGAATACAATGGACATTACACTAGCCAATAATATTCGCAAAGAAATATGAAAGTCAAATGATCTCTATAGTCAGAGGATTTTTGCAGTTAGTTTCTTTCTTATAAACTACTAGCACATTCCATGACATCTACACTCTTCATTCCTCTAATCCTTCAAGGGAATAAAAACACACATAATATTAGAAAATAAAATATTTATGAGGAATTAATTCTCATTCTTATCTTATTTACCCTTTGTCAATGTTTGTTTCCACCCAAACAAAAACATCATTGGTATAAAGTTTTTAATGTCACTAAATACTTCCCTTGGCTTTAGCCAATTTAGAAGAGAAACACACCATAATGAAAAATAAAAATCATGCCACACAAAATATGTCACAAAATAATTTGTGCCTCATCATTGGTGGCTGACAAGAGGCTTTAGAAACATCCTTCCTATATTTCTTCTGACCTCCTTCATAAGAATTTTTTTACTCAGAAAGATAGGCTAGCATGTTTTATGATGGTTCTATTAGGCTATTTATTAGTTACTTCTATAGATATTGGAACCCCATAATTCAAACATTGCATACAAGTGATAATGTGTATGTGAGTATTTTTTTTTTAATATTTTTTTAAAATGATGAATCTCTAAAAAGACATTTGACAAGATGACTCAGAAAATGACTTTTACCATCATGACTCGATGACTTTGCATTTTAGACTTATTAATAATAAAAAATATTATGACCATTAAAAAATAATTAAGTAACACAATTAATATTTAAATTATTTAGGTTAGTACCAAATAAAAATGAACTCCCTTTTTTAGGACTTGTCCATTTTGGCTGACATATCAAGCTTTACTTACAGTTGTAAAAGGAAGCCTAGCAGGGTCCTATTAAAGTAAAAGATTAAATGGCTTAGAAATGGGTTAAATAATGCAAATGGAAGGATCCAATTAAGATTCCATAGTGATCATAAGATCATAGGGGCATGTACGAGATTGACAAAATCATAGAAACTCATCAGGACCTAGAAAGATTGAAACAAAATGACTTGGGCAAGTTTAAGGACCATACCATCACTAGGACATCATGTAAAAATGAGAAAGACCAGTTCACTTGTGAATTTTATAAATGTAGCTAATAAAGCCTCACAAGCCAAAAAATTGCAATGCCATGGATTTTTTCATGACAAGATCATGTTCTACAAGTTTCATATCTCAATGAGTCTTCTATCTTGAGATCTAAATCTTCAACGGTCAAGTTAAAAAGTTTAAGGGTCCAGGCAATCTTGCACATCACATGGAAACACACTATTCAACTTGTTTATGAATTTTCTAAATGAGCTCAAGAAGCCTTACATGACCAAAGTATTATGCATGATCAAATTTCTTCATGCCTAAAACATGCTCTACAAGTTTCATGTCTTGATGAGATTACTATATCAAGATCTAAGTCCCCATAGTTGGCATTGAAAGGCAAGATGTTTGTATGAGAATCAGATTTAAGCATTTAAAAATAGCCATTTAGGTTCAAATTATCAGTGATATTCATGTGGACATCATACAAAATAACATAGGTTAGCTCACTTGAACATTTTTTAAACACACAAAGAAAGCTCCTAGAACTAGAAGATTAAGTGGCCATAATCCTTTTAGTATTAATAATATCTCATAAAAATTTGGTACCTACATAACCTTTTAGGATATAGATCCAAGCCTTCAAAGTTGGTAAAAAAATGGGAGACATTTACATAGACGTCAACTTTAAGCTATGGCAAAAAACCATTAGGGTCTTAAATTTGAATATTATGTAGATGTTAATGATGGTCATATGAAGGTCAAATGATGGTCATGCAGACATCAAATTTAAACCATGGTAAATAGCCATTTATTTTCAAATCCTAGAACTAATGGCTAGCATTTGATCATATATCCTAATCCAATGGTATGAGCTTGAGTCAACATGTCAAAATATCTTTATGGTAGGAAATAAATGGATCACATTCATACATAACAAGGAGATCAAAGGTTTGTAGGACAGTCAAAAATTCAATGTCTAATAGTGGGGATCTACAAGTCCAATGGGAATAAAGATTGGTTGGAGTATTTATATTAACCCAAGTAATTTTTGATGATCAAAGTTGAACCAAAGGGTATTTTTTCAACAAAAGCAAATAAGTATTGTTGGGTCATCCTATCACCATTAGAGATCATCTAAATGCCATTAAAGGGACACATTGATGTAATAATGTTAAAGGACATAAAGGGACCACCATTAAAACTAAATATGGAGATTTGATTCAAAGATTTGAGGGTTACAAAGTTATTTTATGACTATGTTCACCATTTTTTATAATATGGACCTATGCATATGCTGAAATATCAGTTCTTAAAAAGATATAATGGGTCTATTTAGACCTAATATAAATAATAAAATGTGGATATATAGTCTATAGGTCTACATCAACATAATGACAATAGGAAAACCAATAGTCTAAGTTTGGTTTTCCATCTATAGTGGACCTATGAGGATGAGGACGAGTTCAAGCATCATCTAGTTTGACCAAGATATATCATTTAAAATGATGCCATGAAGGCATACATATAAACCTAAATAATTTCATCTCAAATACTAACTACATGAAAAGGAACCTTCTCTCCACTTTTCCATGCCTCAATGAACTAGTAAAGAGCAATTAACAATAAGACAAAATTATAATAGATGGATTCAAGTGTTATAACCACATTGATGCTAGAACATATATTCAAATAACTTGATCCCACCATTATAAACATAAGGGAAAATCAATGAGGTAATAATACACTATTGTAACTACTTGGGATGAACTGAATCAATCAAGAAGTTTTAAAAGAAACAGAATTGTAGTATTAGTTGTACCTATAGTTAAAATTAATTTGAACTCATTTTATTCCCCTTTTAGTGCCAATTTTCCCCTTATCTCTCTCCCTTTATTCTATTAATATAGCCTTTGATCTATTTATTTTCATCTTTCAGATTGGTATAACTAGACTCTACCAAAAATTATATTCTACACCTCCTAAATTAATGAATAAAACATTTTGAATTTGTTTACTAATTTGTGCTTTGTTTTTTGTATTTTTTTGATATTATAAAGTGGTTTTCATCTTCCCTTTACATGTCCAATTTTAACTTAAGTGATAATAAAATTTCTTGTAGGTCATATAGCATGTCTTAATGTAGATGTCTCAGGGATAGAGTGGATTGTTGACTATAAGTGCTTTAAATCAAGCCTTAGCCTCATTTCCCACCATCCTAAGTCCATTAAATTGATCTATAAGTGAAGTATTTTTAATTAGAAACCAATATAGACACTTCATTAGTTGCATTCATAATCTATTAGTGTGCTAATGAGTTCAATCTTGAAAGTGGATCTTTGAACATTCATTGCATCACCACATGTAAAAACAGGTTTTATTTTTTTCAATATATTGACTCTTTTTACCCCAACTTGTTTAGATATTAGAAAGAGAGGTTAAAAATATCATATCTGAGGAACTATCCTCATTAAAAACCCTAGAGGTTTTTTCTAGATATGGTAATCCCATATCCTTAGATCATTCCCATGTTAGTCTAGGTATGGGTCAGACTTGAACAAATTTGACCTCTATTGGGTGATATCTAGATAGATGATAGTTTTGGCATGCTTGATGGGATTGAATTATTCATAATTTGAATCATATATATGAATATCTAAGTAGATAGAAAAATCCAAAGTCTCATTTTTAGGTTTGCATACTTTTTCATGCCACCAAGAGTTGTTACAAGATCCTCTATAATAGGGAAAGAGATAGATTTCTCTAACTTATCTTTTCAATAAGCAAAGAAGAATAAGCCCTATTAGTTAAATCCTACACATGTACCTCTTGTTCCCCCTATTATTACATAAAATTCTCTTTTCCAAGATAATATTTTTCAACCAAACATTGTTTTGAATCCCATACCTTAGATGGTTATTCCTAGAAGATAAGCCTTTATGTTATTAAATGGTGGTATTCCTCTAAATATTACCTAATGAGATGACATTCTAGTCTTATCTCTAAAGGATCTTCCTTATTTTACAAGGTAAAATATAGTCATTCCTATAGAACATATTGTAGATATTACTAACCTTTATTCAGTGCATCATGTAACTCAAGAAAATGTAGAAATGAGGTTAATATCAACTTCTTTCAAAGTGAAAACACTTTAGTGGTATAGAGGATTGGCTCCTACATCAATCAATAACTAAGATGAATTTGGAGAGGTCATGTGCAAGAATTTTGAGGATAAAAGTGATCATCTCTCACTAGTGGAATAACTTAAAACAGTCAAGAGATTGAATCATGAATTCATGGTGGATTTCAACTACAATTTCTAGAAGATTTGGGACATAATTCTTGTAGTGATCAAGCCTACAACTAATTATGTTTTTCTCTACTATCTAAAGGCTCTCAATTTGGATGTGGCTATGATGATTCAATCCATGGGAGGTAACACTCTACCTGAATATTTTGAAGTAGAAATTAAGGATGAAATTTTACTTATACAATTAGGCAAGTTGTCTCCAAGGCCATCAATGCCTCTATTTTTAGAGATATATCCTCCTACCCAACTATTTCTCCACTTCTAGATTTAGAAAAGTTATATCAAATAGAAGATGATCAAGATAACAAACCATGGAAGATAGAGAGTCTTATTAAGACACATAACAAGTTTTTTGCAATAGAAAGACAACAAGCTCCACTATATATGACATAGCAAAATACTAATCAAAATTATCAATATAATAAGCCACCCTATTAGTCAGATCAACAAAGGTATAATCCTCAATAAAGGTAATACAATCATAATGATCTAATTAATTTTAGAGATATTGTGCCAACTCAAAACAATAATGCTTAGGAAGGGCAATAGAACAACTAGTGGGATCAAGCAAATAACATGGAAATAACTCCAACTAGTAAAAGCTAACATTAGTCTTATATGGAATAGAGTTTAGATCCTCCTCCATGTGAAAACCAACCAAGTAAAGAATCCTCTCTACCATATGGATACATTCTTTAATTCACTCAAAAAAAAGTACCAAATCAATAATAAGGAGATAATGGTAAAGCACCTATTTAAACTACATTTGTGAAATTTCTATAAGGTGAGGATTCCTTTGAGCACATAGCTACAAATCAAAGTCAAAATATGCCTAACATTGAGAACTTAATTATATCACGTACTAGATCAAAGAAAAGTGAAATTGGTGATGGTTCAGGTCTTGATAAGGCAGCCCATTTTCCTTCTCCACCACCACAAAGGATGACCATTCATGAGTTGCCTCAAAAAACATCAAATCAGCAAGTTAAAGTTCTAAAAGGGTAGAATGTGAAAGGGCCTCACATTCCTTAGTTCATACAAATATAGGATCCCCTCCTAATCATAAATTATAGTCAAGGATAGTCACTTTTCCACTCAGTATTGCATATCATATGAAGAAAAATTTAGTATCAATTTCAATGTGGGATAAAATGCTAATCCTAATACAAAATGAATATCTACAAGAGGAGATTTCAAATATCAATATCTCTGATGGACCACCTAAAAATGAAAGATTAAGTGTTGTTATAACTAACTCTAATTCATTTATTGAGCCTTAATATCTTAAGGTGACTAATCCTCATCCATTATATCTTTTAGTTGTCATAAGAGATTGTCTTGTCCACAATTGTGTGATTGATAGTAGAGCTAGTACTTCTGTCATGCCTAAATCCTTACCTGATAAAATAGGGCTCAAGTATGAACCTCATAAAAAAGGAGTAATAAAATTAAGTGTATTTCCTACTAAGACTATGGGCATCCTCAAATATCTTAATATTTTACTTGTTGGTTGTCCAAATTTCACCATTTCTTAGGATATATATGTTGTTGACTTACCTCCATACATTACAGTATGCCTATCTAGGGATTTCATTGATAAAATAAGAGGATAAATTTGTTTATATTGGTGATACATGATTTTTAGAAAAATATATGGGACTAAAGTCATATAAGATCTGAGCCTATTTATATATTTCACCTTGAACTATATATGCCAAATATGTCTAATATGAATTGTAGTATTTTAGAAGAAGATGAGGACACTATTGATCAAGAACCTTTTAAGCCACTTTAAGGAATAATAGATCTACTCTTATATGAGTGTGATACTTATAACCATGGTTTTTATTGATACAAATGTATTCAATAAGGTGGTTTTTATGTCTACTACATGTGTGAAGAGGGTGACTCATTACCTAGTCTCACCTACTCAAAGCAGGATCAATAGGGAGTATGAAATCAATTCTTTGATGGATCCAAATCAAAAGGAAGTGGAATTATTTTAATGTTAGTTTCACCTCAAAATAAAATGTATTATTTTTCAATTATATTTTAGTTTAGTTTTACATCGAATACTAAAGAGTATGAAGCTTTCATTCATGGTCTTTTGTGGGCTAGAAAGAGAGGTATTAAGATTTTGCAAGTGAAAGGTGATAGTTAGTTGGTAGTGAAACAAGCCATAATTTTAAGTACAACAAATAACCCTCTCTTAAAGGCATAAAACATATATTTTGGGACCTCATGGATGATTTCCTAGAATTTGATATCTACTCCATTCCTAGAGAAACCAATCAACATGTAGATAGACTTGATTCCATACGAGCACAATGTGATATAGTGGGCCAGCTCAAGGAAAATAAATATCAGACCAAAATAGAGGTTATATGTAGGCATTCAATCCCAAACATTGAGGTAAGTTGGAAAGTCTTTGATAGTGACAAATAGATAGCCTATTTCCTACAAAATGATGTAGAATTTTCCTAAAAGAATTAAAATAAATTGCAACACCAATATGAATACTAGATTGTGAAATTGAGATAAAAAAAGATGCCTAAATGTTTAATAACTTTGGACATATTTTTCAATTAATATGATCAACTTATAAAGGGAAAGGTAAGAATATCTTCCAAGGAATAACATTATGAGCAAGTTCACATAGTTAAAGGTAAGAAACTCAAGTGGGGTAAAATGAACACTAAGTATGATAGAGTAGCTTTAATTTAATTATGTAATGAGAAAATATATGTTTTTTTTTGGTAATACCATGTTTTTATAGTGTTTAACCTTGGATTAGCATAACATACTATTGAGCTTGAGCATGATGCAAAACTAGTAAGATAGAAACAAAGGCATATCAACCCCAAGGATGAAATTCTCATGAGAAAGGAGCTTAATAAAATGATTGAGTCAAATATAATATTTCCTATCAAGCACTAAACATGGATAAAAAACCTTTTACTACTGAGAAATAAAAATGGATAGATAAGAGTATGTTTGGATTTCAGAGATTTGAATAAAGTGTCATTGAAAGACCACTATCCTCTTCCATCCATGGATCAAATATTGTAGAGGGTATTAGGTTCAAAAAGGTTCTCCTTACTGGATGGGTACTAAGGTTATAACCAAATATTGGTGAAAGAGAAAGGTCACTATAAAACAACTTTCACAACCCAATGGGGTACTTATGCCTATGAAAAGATGCCTTTTAGGCTCTTTAATGCTGGAGCCACTTTTTCGTAAGGGCAATGGATGTTTCCTTTCAAGGTATTCTAAGTGAATGGTATTATTTTATATTAATGAAATTAATATATTTTCAAAAGATCCTAATGATCATATAACACACTTGATATTTTTTTTGATAGATATAGGTAATTTGGAGTTTCATTAAATCGAAGGAAGTGTATTTTTTTCAGTGTATGAAGGGAGACTTCTTGGGAATGTATTATCAAAATATGGTATTAATATTGATATAAAAATAATATAATAAATCCTTTCTCTATAATTTCCAAAACATAAAAAAGTATTTCAAAGCTTCTTAGGCAAGATCAATTTCATTAGAAGATTTATTCCTATATTTGTAAAACTAGTGAGGCAACTAACTCAAATGATGAAGAAAAATCAAGAATTAATTTGGAGTAAATAAGGTAAGATAATATTTGAATCCATAAAATAATAAATCAACAAATATCCTAATTTTTTAAATCTATATTTCAATAAGTATTTCATTATGTATGCTTTTTCTACATTTAGTACAATTTCAGCCATGCTCATGCAACAAAATAGTAAAGGTTTAGAGCAACCCATTGCTTTTTTCACTCAATATTTGGAAGAATATGGGGAGAGGTATTATTTTATTTAAAATAATGTTATTTATATTATAATAGGTTTTAAAAAATTCAAACATTTGGTTTCAAATAACAAGATTATAGTAATGGTAGCTCATCCTAGAGTGAAGGATTTCATCCTCAACATAGACTTAAGTGAAAAGAGAGTTGGATGGGTCAATATATTAAAGTGAAGGTAAAAAATATGGTTTGAGGTAAATGATTATGTTAAAATCTTGTATATGATGTGAAATTAGAGAAAGATATGGGTTTGACACTTCAGGACACCGAACAAGAAGCTGAAACTACTTCTCCATCAAGCTGGACACAAGACATTTCTAGATTCCTTCAAAAAGAAAATTTAAAATGGGATTATATGCATCAAGGGAATAAATTTTAGGCTATAATAATTACCATAAATTATAATTTATATGGTTTTGTTAAAAAAGGACATTGGTCATATGCTTTTAAGGTGTGTTAAGGCTAATCAATTTGCCAAGAATTTTGAAAAATTTCATGGTAGTCCTTCTAGAGGCCATTTTGAAACAAATACCATAGCTGAAAAATAATTAGAGCTGATTAATTTTAGTCTAATGTATTTAAATATGAACATGCATGGGTTAGGAAGTGTGCAAAGTGTGCAATGTTTTCAACAAAGTAGAGACTAGGTATTATGCCATTGAGGCCTATTCAGGTTGAGCAGCATTTCATGAAATGGGGTTTATAATTCATTAGTATGATACATCATCCATATAGTGATAGTAATAATTGGTTATTTATAGCTATATATTATTTCAGCAGGTGGGTGGAAGCATTTCCTTTGAAGGAGGCAAATGAGAGCTCTGTGCTTGAATTCTTTAAGAGTCTAGTCACTCATTTTGGAGTACCTTATACTATAATATAAGACAATGTGTTGGTATTCAGTAGTGCAGAGGTATGTGAATGGGATATTTAGAAAGTTATTTATCAAACATCTTCATAAAATTAATATCCATAAGGTAATGGACAAGATGAGTCTACTAATAAGAACTTGATTTAGATCATCAAAATAACACTTGAAGATAATCAGATATCTTGGCATACAAAATTGAAGATTGATTTATATGATGATATGATCATCCAAAAGAAGGCCATTGGTTATTCACCTTATCTATTATTTTATTGAAGAGAACAAAGGTTGTCTATCTTATTGGATCTCCTAGCTTTTGAACTTGCATAAAAACTAGAGCTTCTAGAAAGTAATACAATGGAGGTTAGGATGAATGAACTAAGATAATTAGAGGAGATAAGAGATGATGCCATACATACCATGTGTTATAACTAGTATAAAGTCAAGAAAACTTTTGACTAAAGATATTATTCAAGGACATTCCATCAAGGTGACATAGTCCTCAAATGGGATGAGGATAATACAAAACCAATAAAACACTTCAAGTTTAATAGCCTTTTGGGTGGACCTTATGTCATCATAAGTTGAAAGAAATGAATTGCCTTTGATCTCGATATATTTAATGGAGAGATATTTACCATCCCTATCAATGGGAGGTATATTAAGTTCTACTACTAGTTTTATTTCATGCTCTTTGTATATAGGTAGATAGGTTTTTTTTCATCCAAGTGATTGTGTACATTACTTTTTTTGTTGTTACTTGGTCTATTTTGTTGCTTTCTTGTTGTTTTTTCCCCATTTTTCCAAAATGTGTTTCCATAAATCAAGAATATTCTCTTCATAAGTATAATTTCATTTTTTTAGTCATCTTAAATAATCCTAATTAAAATATAGGTCCCATAACCAATAGGCTAGTCAAGTCAGCTGATTCACTAGAAGTGTTAGCCTTTTTGGTCAATATATTAAGCTTTTCTTATAGTTGGAGGAGGAATCCTAGTATGTCCCTAGTAAATTAGAAGATTCAATGGATTATAAATGGTTCTAGTAATGCAAATGGAAGGATCCAAGTAGGATCTCATAGTGTTCATAAGCTCATAGGGGTATGGATCAAATTAAAAACATCTTGGGAACTCATCACAACCTGGAAAGATTAAATCCAAATGACTTGGGAAAGTTTAAGGACCAAACCATCTCCAAGATATCATGTAGAAATGAAAAATACAAGTTCACATGTGAATTTTATGAATGCACCTCAAGAAGCCTCATGAGCCAAAAGATTACATTGTTATGCAATTTTTCATGCCAGGATTATATTATGCAAGTTTCAAATCTTGATGAGTCTTCTATCTTGAGATCTAAGACTTAAATGTTTAGCTTGTTGAGTCTAAGGGTCTAAGCCATCTGACATATCACAAGGAAACACACTAGTTAAATTTTTTATGCATTTTATAAACCAGCTCAAGAGACCTCACATGACCAAAAGAGCACACACAATCAAAGTTCTTCATGCCTGTAACATGCTTTACAAGTTTCATGTCTTGATGAGATTACTATTTGAAGATATAAGTCCAAAAATTTGGAAATATAGATCAAGACGTTCATGAAAGCATCATATTAAAGCCTAAAAAAAAATCCATTCAGGTTTAAATGATCAATGATAAGCATGTGGACATTATGCAAAACCACATAGGTCAATTCACTTCAACATTTTGTAAAAACGTTTAGCAATCTCCTAAAATTAGTGAATCAAGTGGGCACAATATTTTTAGTATAAATAACATCTACTAAAAATTTGGTGCCTCGATGACCTTTTCACTTCTAGATCTAAGCCTTAAAATTTGGTAAAAAAATGGTAGACATTCTCATATAATTCAACTTTAAGCTATATCAAAAAATAATTAAGGTCTTAAATTTGATAGTCATGTAGATGTCAATGATGATCATGTAGACATCAAATTCAAACCATGATAAATAATCATTTGTTTTCAAATCCTAGGACATTTAATGGTTGGCATTTGATCATACATCCTTATCTAATGGTGTGAACTCGAGTCAACATGTTAAAGGATATTCGTGGCAAGAAACCACTGGACCATGTTCATGCATACCAAGGAGATCAATGGTTCATATAAGGTAAAAAATTCAAGATCTTATAGCGAGGATATATAAGGTTAATGGGAATAAAGATAGGCTGGATCATTTTGATTAGCTTGAGCAATTTCTGATGTTCAAATTTAAACCAAAGGGTAGTTTTTTTATCAAAGAAAATAGGTATTGTAGGTTCATCCCATTACCAGTGGATCTCAGATAAATTCCATTAAAGGTACACATTTATGTAGTTAGGTTAAAGGACATAAAGTGACTACCATTAAAGCTAAATATGGACCTTTATTTCAAAGATGTGAGGGTTACAATGATTTTTTGTGACTATGTTTTCCTATTCATATGATGAAATCTTAGTTCCCAAAAAGATATAATGGGTCTATTTAGACCTAATATAATCAATAAAGGGAGATATATATTTTATAGGTCTGCATCAACTTAATGACTATAGGAAAACTAATAGTCTAAGAATGGTTTTCTATCTATAGTGGAACTATGATCAATGGGATGAGTTTAAGCATGATCTAATTTAAAAAAGAGCTATAATTTCAAAGGATGCCATGAATTCATACATGTTTACCCCAATGGTTTCATCTCTAGGACCAATTATATGAAAAGGACCATTTTCTCCACTATTGCATGCCTCAATGAACTAGTGAAGAGTAGTTAATAACAAAAAAAAAATTAATAGATGGATCTAAGTGTTGTAACTAAATTAATGCTATATCTTACCTCAAAAAAAATTATCCCATAATTTTAACTATAAGGGAACATCAATGAGGGAATAATAAATTATTGAACTACTTAATATGACTCAGATCAATCAGGAAGCTTTAAAAGATGAAAAATTGTAGATGTAGTTGTAATTATGGTTTAAATAAAGTGAAACTAATTTGATTCACCTTTGGGGGACCAATTTTTCCCTTCTCTTACTCCCTTTCTTCTATAAATATATCCTTTGATCTATTTATTTTTGTTCCTTAGGTTGGTATGACTATACTCTATTAGAAATTGTATTTTAAACCTCTGGGAATAATGAAGAGATCATTTTCCAATTGTTTACTAATCTATGCTTAGTGTTTTGTATTTTTTTGATATGTAAAATTGGTTTTCATCTTCTCTTTGTAAGTCAAAGTTAAACCTAAGTTCTAATAAACTTTCTTGTAGGTCATCTAGTGTGTCTTAATGTTGATGTCTTAGATATAGAGTGGATTGTTGATTGTAAGTTTTTTCAATCAAGACTTACACTCATTTCACTCCAGCCTAAGTCTATTAACTTGACCTCTAGGTGAATCATTGTTTATTAGAAACCATTATAGACACTACATTAGTTCTATTCATAGTTTATTACTGTTCTAATGAGTTCAATCATGAGAGTGGATATTTGAACATTAGGTACATCACCACATGTTAAAATAAGATTTATTTAATGCAATATCTTGACTCTTTTCACCCCAAATTGTTTATATCTTAGAAATCAAGGTCCAAACTATCATATTTGAGGAACTAACCTCATTAAAAACCCTAGAGGTATTTTCTTAATATAGGCATCGCACAACCTTAGATCATTCCAATTTTAGTCTAGGTATGGGTTAGACTTGAAAAAATCTAACCTATATTAGGTGATATTTAGATAGATAATAGTGCTTTGATGAGGATGTTGAGTCTTTTGAAAATTTTAGGGTAATAATAGTCACAAAATCTAGAGTTTGAGAAGCTTATGAAATCTATCTAGGAGAATGATAGCATAACAATGCAAATAAGTTTTGATTAGTTGATTAATTCAAGTTGAGTGACAATGCCATGGAGAAAAATCTCTAACCAACTAATGAATAGTTTTTAAAAATATCCAAAAATTAAATATTGTTATCCCAGGGTAAATTATAACTCATACTAGGATATTATTGATAAAGTCATAAAAAAATATTGACCAAGTGTGAAATAAATTCCCAACTATGATGGATCAACATATTAAATAGAAAAATAGATCGTAATGTCAATTTTAATATAAATTGGGATATCCACAACCAAACATTCTTTTGAAGACAAAAAAGGAAAAATATATACATTAGGTCTACAAGGTATGGAGAATATAGGGTGGAACTTTGATGTAAATCATCCACACCCAGAAAGAATGGTTTTTCCTTTTTGTAAACCAACTCACATAATAGTACACAAATTTATTCTATTCTATAAAACTAAATCTTCTAAAAAAAACTTGAGAGTTTGGTTTTTTTAAAATAAAAACCTCTCATAAATGGGGTATTCATAAAATAAATGAAGTTTCCCCTTTAGACTTCATCAAAAAACCATTATAAGATCCTCCTTCTCTAATAAAACATAATGAGTCTAGTTCAGATGTGCATAAACTAAACATATAAATAATGAATCTAAACACAAAAATAATAATAATAATAATCCTTTATTACTTAATTCATTTAGCATTACATAGTCATATAGGAAATATGTTTTCTATACTTGGGATAGTGATATCCCTACAATATCTCACTAATTAACCAACTAAATCTATAAATATAATCATATATTATTTTTTATTCACAATAAAAACATATAAAACAATATAATATAGCTTAGGTAATAATATAATTACTATTTACCATAGTATACTAGCTAATGTAGAATCTAATCATTAACACTATTGCATTATTTAGTCAAGGAATATAAGAGTATGAAGAGAGATACACCTTTATTGATAATCAAGTGTCGTAAATCATAAGGATCCTTAATAAGTTTAGGCATATGGTCTCTAACAATAAGATTCATTTCATGGTGACCCACCCAAGCATAAGATACTTCCTTTTGAACAATTATTTAAATGAGAATAGAGATATCTGGATAACCAAAGTCTTGGATTATGATGTGGAGATCAAGGATACTAAATTGGTAAGAGGAAGAGGGATAAATGAACACTTACAATCAAAACTTCAAGAATAAAAAGTGGTTGTATTGTTAGTGTAATATAATCTTGATGTAGTTATACCTTCACTCTCTCCAAGTTAGACACAAGATATGGTAAGATTCCTTAAAATTAGTGAGTATCCTTTAGGTTTAGATAGATAAAAAATAAGATAATTTATATTTTAGAATATACCTTATGTTTTTGTGTATGGAGTTATTTTTTGAAGGGATGTTAATGATATGTTGTTGATATGTGTTGAAACTAATCATATTGACAAATTATTAGAAGAAGTCCATGATGGACCATCTAGAGGTCACTTTTCAACAATGTCAAAAACAAAAAAACCAATTATAAATGGATACTATTGGCCTAGTATATTTAATAAATCCTATGAATGGGTAAGGAGGTGTCAAAAGTATGCATTTTTCACAAGTAAACAAGGCTTGCAACCCTTCCTCTGAATCCTATTCAAGTGGATCATCCATTCATGCAATGGGACTTGAATTAATTATCATGATAAATCCACATTAAATTTATAGACATAAACAAGTGCTTATAGCCACTAATTATTTCACAAGATGGGTGGAATCCGTATTTCTCAAGGAGGCTAGTGATAATTTAGTTTTTGACTTCTATGAAATCCTAGTGACTATATTTGGAGTGCCTTCAATAATAATTTTTTATAATGATTTATAATTTAGTGTTTAAAGAAAAATTGAGTGGGATATCAATCATGGTATTCATATATGTTATTCTTATAATACTATCCTCAAGGGAATAGGCTAGCTTGTTCCACTAATAATAACTTGATTAGAATCATTAAGAGAATAATAGAGTATAATTAATAATCTTGGAAAACCAAGTTGAGTACAAATATATGGATGATAGGATCACCCACAATAAGTCTATTTGAAAATAACTCTACATGCATGCATATGGGAGAGAATACAAGCTACCTATCTCTGTTGAACCTATCCCTTAAACTAGCTCATAAAATTGAGATGATAGAGAGTGGTCCTATGGAGATATGATTGAAAAAATTTATTGCCTTAGAGGAGACAAGGAATTATGATATGTATACCATGGAGTATCACCAACACCAAGTAAATAATACCTTTGATAATAGGGATGCTTCAATAACATATCAAAAGGGAGATATTATGTTGAAGTGGGATGAAGATAGGGCCAAACCTGGTAAGCATACCAAGTTTAACACATTGTGGAGTGTGCCTTATGTTGTCATTAGTTGTAAATAACATAATAATTTTTAAATTTCAAGGATTTATGGAGAATATTTTAGTATCTTGATCAATGGGATAAATTTTAGTTCATGAAACTAAGGTTAAATTTATGAATTTGAACATAGTATAGTAGGTCTTTAATTTCTCTAAGTGCATAGTACACATGTTTCTTATTTAATTTTGGTTGTTATCCTTTATCCAAGGGTCTTGTGACATGTGTGTGTGTGGTGTGTGTTTGAGTTAGTTAAATTATAGTTTTTTTTGAAGATGTTGTCTAGTCTTATTTTTATTTCACCTTCAAGTCAAGTTGCATTCATGATCCCATAGCTTAAAGGATTATCAAGTCCACTAGTATATATGCATAGAAAGCATGAAATACCAGGGGGTCTCTAAATATGATAGACAAAATTTGTTTACCATGAATGTGTGTAATTAAAAACTTTTTTTTATTGATCTTAACTTTGTTGATAGCCATTATGATTTTTTTTGTAATGGTAATTAATGATCTAGTATGATAAGTAGTTTGTCATCCTTGGTAGCCTAAAAATTCATCTAAGATGGTCTAGTGAGTTTCAAGATTAGGTATATTTGTATTATTATAAAATGGTGATTATTTGTAAGCCCTATTTATGTGTTTATAATTATTTAAGGAAAGTTTTAAAAAGTTAAGGTTAACTGTGAAATCAAGTCCATGAGGAATCATGCTCAAGGAGAAAAGGTGGAGACCCTTCTAGGAACAACAATGATTGAAAGATAACCAAGATGGTCAAGGAAAAAATACACTAAGTTGATAAAATTTTATTTTCAAGTAATATGGAGAGATTAAGGTAATTTTGATAAGATTAACGTATTTCATTACTTTAGTCTCATTATGAATTCCAATGTTGAGATGACACTTACTAGGAAAGAGAAAATATGAAGGTTTTATTCTTTGATAAGTGTATTTTTAATTCATATAACACCTTGGTAATGACATCATGTTTTAAATGTCCATACACATCCTTTAAGTGTCTTAAATGACTTTTTTAACACATTAGAGCTTTCTTATTTATCATTTTATAATGTCCAAGTGAAGAGATATTAAAAGAGTTATAGGAGAAGAGAGGTGGGAAACATTTTCAAACATTTCTCTACCTCTATAAAAGTCAGGGGAAGATAAAGAGTCACCTAGTTCACCATCTCTAAGAGTTCCAAATGGAAGAATAGGTAGATTATTGAGAAAAACAAGTTTTTAGACATTTTTTCTAGAGGTTCCCCATATATCGAAAAAGTAAAAAATCTTATATATGTCCCTATGGTATTATTATATGTAAATACATGGAAAAAGTGGTGATATAGGGTCAAACAAGGTAGTAAACCCATTCTTTTCTCCATCAAGCTTCTTAACAACCTCAAAAGGGCAACCATTTTGTTTATGGTAATATAATAAGATATAAAGTTGGAACACAATATATTTGACATATGAGGGGACCCTAAATCCATTCCACTTTGTGTAATTTTTTTACTAGTTAGGCTCCTTAAATTTATGAATAATCATTAAGAAGTTAAGGTGCAAAAAAAGTGACTCAAACCCCCATCAGGGTCAATTTTATCTAAATGATGAGCTTTAAATACAAATTAATTCATGATAATTATTTTTAATTTTATATTGAACACTCTATGAACCCTATAGTACCATGTTATTCTAGGTTTCCTCATGTTCCTTTTTGGTGCAGTGTCCAATAGTCTTGATTTGATAGTTTGAATAAAATAGTCAACTTTGTAGGAAATGTGAGGTGTTTTGGCTGAATATAATGAATGGGATTAGATTTTTAATTATTTATCCAATATAATAAATATGTTTAATATATTTTTAGGCACCATTTGAGGCATGAACATGAATAAAGGTAGGAAACTATGCATGCACGAGTTGAACTATTTGAACTTTTAGCCATGGTAGAGTAACCATGGTAAGATGAGGATTTGTTTTTCATTATCCATGGTTATTAGAAAAAGGTAAATATATTAATATATATTATTATATAATTATTTGGATTTTTTCCATGTGGAAAGCCATGGGAGTTAAATTTTCTAGAGTCTTTCTTCAAGACAAGTTTAAAGAGAACTTGTGAACCTATATGTCTACAGACTCGTAGGTCAATATTGGCATAAAATGTATGTGTGGGAATTTATATGGCATGAATACAGAATAATATATTTAAAATTTATTTTTTATTACATCAATATTAATACTTATTAATCTTAGCTCTTATTTTACCTTGCATTCAAAATTACTATGTGAATTAAGATGGTTTTGTGAGCCTAAAAGGAAGGTTATGATGAACTCAAGTGAATGATCAAAGTTATTGGAAAAAAATTGAAGGAATAAAATAACTTAAGAAAATGTTTAATCAATATACATACTCACATCACCATTCATTTAGACTCAAAAGGACCAAACAAGGAAAAATCATGGTTTTTGGTCTAAATGACTACCTGTAGGCCTATAATAGGTAGTAGGTGTAAAAATAACATGTTGATGATAAGTTGTCTAAGGAAAAAAATATTTAATGGGTAAAGATAAATTTTTAAATTAATTTACACATTTTAAAAAAAATCTAAAAAAATCTAAATTAGTGTAATAAACCTAATTTGGTGACCTATAACCAAAAAGGCCTAAAAGATTACATACAGTCTCACCCATGTGAATGTACACTTTGTATGTTAAATATGAGTTTCAGAGATCATTTTATAAATTAGAGGAATAAATATAAATATTTAAAATGTTTTAAAAGTGGAGAGGATTTGAAAACAATAAAAATAGGTATCCCCAAATATTGACAAGTTGATAGACCTAAACACCACCTATAGGCATGTAACAGGAAAATAGAGAAAGAGCACATGTATGATGCGAAGTAAAGGGATGGGAGGTATATTAAAAATTAAAATATAGCATGAATAAAATATCCAATATTTTTTAGATCACTAATATTTTTAATAAGTTCAAGTGAAGAGAATACACCTTGAAACTTGGAGTCATGAATCCAAATACAAACCTACATGCCTACTTGGGAAGATTCAAGAGAAGTATGGGTGGTTGTTTGAAACCATGAATTAGATGTAGGTAAAATAACATATTATCTTGAATTATAAATTATAAAAATGTCTTCATGGAGTTTTTGAGATTAATGATATAAATGAAGGGGTCTAAAAGGCTATCTAGGATTAAAAGGCCTAAATGATCACACACATGTATGTTTGTGAAGATTAAAGGAATATTAAATATTTTTGAATATATGTATAATTGATGAGTCTCAAAGGATTAATTAATTTTTTCAAAATGATTCCCTGTATTTTGGGGTCTATGAGATAGAAATAAGATGTTGGAAAGGGCCTACTAGGGTCAATGGTGTGTGATTGACTACAAACCTTTACTTAGGGATTAAGGAAAATTTTAGCATGCTGAAGGGTTGATTAAACAATAAAACCATTTTAAAATATCATATGATGTTTCATATAATCTAAAAGGGGATTTCAAATACAAAAAATAATAATTTGATGCATTTGTTTGCCAAACAGACCTCTTTAAATGCACAATTATGATTTTATAGCTAAGAAGGTCAATTTATATTATGTGTGAATTCAAATGACAATATGCATGAGATATTAATCCTATCATGGAATTATTAATGGGTTTTACACTTATATTCTTGGATTTTTTCTATGGTTATATGGCTTAACTTTATGAACTAGCCTTAAGAATCCAGGTGACCCTAAAACCCTTCTTAAACCTTGAACATGACCCGATGAAGAAGATTAGAATTAAAAGAACCTAAAATGGACTAAAATGACTCATAATCAACTTTGATGACCTATTTACCCCTCCTAGGAATTTTAATGAGAAGACGGTTGACATGTGTAGATGATTGTTGTATAGAAAATGGCATGAAAAAATCTTTATTGAGCTTGTATGAAGGATTTTAGGTTGGAAAAAATATCCTAATAAAATATATTTAGTATTTGAGGTAAAATAAACATGATATCACCATATTGAGATCATTTTATAAATTTATAGAGTTATATAATAGGCTACAAGTGACCAAGTAGGTCTCAGTCAAGATGGATGACTAATATGGCTTCAATAAAGGCACCTTACAAGCCTATTTGTAGGTATCAAAAAATGAAAAAGCCTCTAAATCCATTTTGATTAATAATCATGGACTTACATAGGATACTTAAGACTTACCATGTTGATTGGATGTATTATTTTACTATTTACCACAAGAGGGCTAGTTGTAATTCTTGTGAAGGTAAGTTTGGATCTGAATATGTATAGGAATCCCCTATAAAAATTGTATGAACCTCTTGAAGATCCCTTATTGTCATTAAAAAGGATTAAAAATAATCTTCAATGTTATTTGAGGTTTTTATGGAAATTAATATCTTCTGGTTAATCTCTTGTCAAACATGTGTGTAGACTATAGCTATAAGGTGATCCTCAATGCTTGACAAAGGCTCTTGGATATGATGTAGGAATTGCATAAGCTAATAAAATATTATTGAGACATTTAATAGATAAAACTTGGTTATATTTGAGTGATAAATACCTAATGGAAAAAGGGGTGGAATAGGAAGAAGTTTGAAGATCATGTTTAAATATCTAAGAACATGAAGCATTAAAAGAGACCAAGGCTGGCATAGAGGATCTTTAAGGGTTCCAAGTGCCATTTTAGGATATTTTAAATATTCCAAAAAGTAGATAGGTAACTCCATCAAGAAGGAGTTATGATCAATAAGGCATCAAAACTTCCAAGAAGACCTTCTACACCACCCTTATGAATAGTTAATCTGAAACATGTCCTAAAAGGATAAGAAGGAAGATGAAAACACATTATTTGAAAGATTGGTGTCAGTATTTATCTATTTTATATTTTATCTAATCATTTTGGTCATCTCATAAGTTTATCTTATTGTTTTATTCTTCTCTATACTTCTAATTCATCTATAAATGAAGCTTTGAGAGGCAATAAATGTATCCTCAAGGTGGTTATGTATAAGCCCTACCAAATTTTAAGACTTATACTCTCCTTTGATATTTATTCAATGTAATTTATACCATTTTCATCTTTAATTCAATAATATTGAGTGATTTTTTTATCAATGTTTTGTGATAATGAGAGTACATCCATGTATTTGTCCTTTTTCATGTCTCTATATAAGTTAGTTTTCCTTTCACTAGTCATGTGATGTGTAATATATCATTTATTGAGTTTAAGTGTTGAAACATCATTAGTGTCTACTCTTATACCTATTGAATAATCACATTAGTTGTTTCAATATCCATAACCTATTATATTCAACACACCCCACCCTATATTTTTCTCTAAAAAATTGGGACCCCATTTGTTTTTAGGAAATAATATCTTATCTAGGTATCTATGTGTTTTTAAGGGTTATGATAGTTTTTATTATCTAGATAAATTTGATACATTTAACATTGAATCATTTTGGAATATATTTATTTCCATTTTGAAGTACTTATTTAAACTAACCTATTAATGAAAAGATAGGAAGAATGGCTTTATGTGACAATAATTTAGATTGATTTATTTCAAAGTACTTAATTTTAAACAAGTTTTGTTTTTGTTAAATTTCATTTAGAAAGATTTATTTTCATAAATTTTCTCATCGAAAACCTTGTCTTCAAATACTTCACTTCATCAACAACTTTATCTTCAAATATTTTCTTTAGAATGTCTTCCTTTCAAGAACTTTTCCCTTTGAAAACTTTCACTTGAAAAGGATTTCATTGGAAGATTTAGTTAGGAAAGTTTATTCATCATAAAATATATTTTGATAGAAGGCTTTGTGTCAAAGACTTAGTGATGGTGAATGTGTTTTGGAATATCCTTTTCAGCAACTTTCATTTACGAGACTTTTCATTACAAGGTTTGTTTCAAAAAGATTCTCTTCAAAAACTTTTTCATCAGAAACGTTGTTTTAAAAAATTCATTTAGGAAGCTTCCTCTTCATGAATTTATATGTGACTACCTTTACCCAAACTAATCTTCCCTAAGAGTACTTAGCCATCAAAAAAAAAATCATTAACTTTAATTTTGGAGACTTATCTTTAGAAACTTTGTTTTGGAGAATTTTCATCAAAAGATTTCCTTCACCAACTTTGGTCTTCAACAAATTTTGTTTCAGTATCCTTGGGATAAACTCTTTCAATATAAATCTCTCTAGAGAACATTTTGCTTTTGAGATCTTTTTTCCTAAAGGTAAAGTCTGACATACCTTGACTAGACTACATAATGACATAGAAAAATAATAAAGGTAATAGCATGGCACATCGAGTGATAAAGAGTCATATATAGTATGTACACTAGGATAAGTTCATTAAATTTGAATTGAATGAAGGTGATGAGCTCATAGATGTTAATATTAATGGTGTAGGAACTAGAGATCAATGCATAAATCTATCAAAATTGAGCCCTAAGACAAGTTCGTGTCATTCCATCTTCAAGAGATTCAGTAAAATTCAACTTTAAGTGATCCCAAAATCCCTAATTACTATCAGTGTCATTTTTTATCTATGAAATTTAATTTAGTGTTTGATACTAGTCCCAAAAGATTAAAGCATGCCAGTATCCATTAAAACACCATGACATCATCATCTAGTTCATACAAAGGATCTGTATTAAATTTAATTAATTGTTTGATACTAGTCCCAAAAGATTAAATCATGCCAATATCCATTAAAACACCATGACATCATCATCTAGTTCATACAAAGGAGCCTTGACACCATCTAGGTTCTCTAACAAGGATTCTACAAAGTATTTGGACATAATGTTTGATGCCACTTTATTCTATGGTCATTATCTAAATTACTCAACATTATGGGAAGTTGTGGAGAATGTGGAATATTTTACACTAGAAGAATATATTTTAGGTGAGGATAAGTAGTTGGTGAAGGACCTACTTTTGTTCAAATGTCAAGCCCTACATTATGCAAGTTTTAATCTTTAAATTATTCCATGCACATATTTACTATGAGGCCTCTACTTCAGGGAAGAATAATAGGCAATAACTACCTTCACTATATTGAGAATAATATAGTTGTTGCATACATAATATGGGACACATTTAATAGGTATTTGAGTCTACATATCCCCAATGTAAGATTTGATTTACATACTATCATTACATGAAATAAGGCTAATAACAAAGAGTAAGCACTAGTGTGGTGCCTTTTCCATAGAGAAACCTTCACTCTTAAAGGATATGTCAAAAACAATATTCCCATCACCCAATTTATAATGAGAAACTATATGGTAATGGAAGCATTGAATCAAATTTTTGTCCATGTAATCATCTACTTTTTACATTTAGAGTGGGTTCCCCTAATGTAATTCCTAAGTAATTAAAAGTTCACTTATGCTTTGGGGGAAGTAATCAATGTTTGCCTCCAAAAATAAATCTTACAAAAAGATAAGAGGCCACTAGCAAGAAATTTTTACATGATGTGTTATCTATTAGACATAGTTATGGGGAAAATATATATCCACAATGGAGTTCCATGGTATCCTAACCTAGACATGATAAAAAAATATAATTTGTGACTATTATAGTTTTGTAAACATATACTCTTATGTTAAAAACATAAAGATTTTTTAGTATCTCTAACCTCAGGTATGGATCTCCATCCACAATAGGCCTTTGACAATAATTTCACCTAGCATATCCAAGAAACATACAAAAAACATAGGATACTATGGGCTCTACCTATATTACACTATTATCATAGTGGTTGGCCACAAGGTAGATCCTCTTCAACTCCCAAAGTTTGTTCTATAAAAAGTAATTATACAAGAAATTGCATACAAAATATGGAATGACATTGATAAAAAGTTAATGAAGAATAAAAAATATGCATTCCATGGATCCCACATCACAATTCATATAATTCAATACATAATATGGAGGTAGTTTAAGGAAGCAAGAATTAAAAAGAAGGCATATGCATTACCTACCCTCCCTCATAGAGAATAGGATCCTCATGGCCAAATCCAAAATAAAATTCACACCCTTAGCCTCACCTATAAACATGAACCAATGGATGATGATTTTATGTTCCTAAATGTTAAGGATTATGAAGAGGTGAAAGAAGGATTGAGTGAGGACTACTGAAGGTGATTCAAGATGAACCCTTCCTCACACTCAGTGAAGAAAAATTTATAATCCCACCTCCTAGAGGATGGATATATTCAAATTTTTAGAGTGGTAGGCCATCAAATCAACAAGAAGGAGAGGGACAAGATCCTAAAATAGCTCAAGTCCAACCATAGGAACAATAATAGTTAGTAGGTGAGGTAGCACTCATTATATGGTAGGATGAATAATAAAAATAAGAATAAGTATTTACCTCTACACAAGTAGAAGAGGAACAAATTCTCCCAGTTTAAACATCAATATTTGAACTAATATAGGTCAAACAAGAGCTGGTAGAGGAGCCAATTCAAGGGAGAGAAAGTAAATAGATGAAACAAATCAAGATTATTTTCTTGGAGTCCACTAATGAAGAGTAGATAATGACTTATTTAGCACCAACATCTAGCATGATTCCCCCTTCTCTTCCCCAATAGGTAATAGTTCCATAAGATAGTAGAGCCAAAATGTGTTATCAAAGGAAGAAAAAGGGAAAAAACTTCATTATAAGGTGAACCAACACAATATTTGGATGAGAAGGAGTTGAAACAGGAAAACATATTAAGCCTACAAGCATTAAAGGCCAATGAACCTCTCACCAGGGAACCATTTGGTAAGAATACAATGCTCATATCCCATTTAGTATTTTTTCCTTTGATGTCATTATCCACATATTCTATGATCCCTCCATTGGTTATTTCTACATTTATTGGAAATGATATTAATTAACTTTTTGTGAGTATCCTCTTAATGCACCAATATACTAATCTACCTATTAACACTTTACCTAATCTACCCTCTACTACTATAGTTTCTTTTCCTTTCATCTCCACCCCATCAACCATAGCTTTATCCATCCCAAATATGAGCCAATCCATCACTCTAATTCGTTTTTATTCTACCTAATTAGGTTCACCTTTGCCTTCCTCAATTCTAACCTCCAAAATTATATTGGTAACCACAAAAAGGGTTACAAGGAAACAATAAATATTTGTTGTGCATCCAGTGCCAAAATTTGGAAACATAATATGTTTAAAAATCATTTGGCCATCAATTCCTAATCCTTTCACTAAAACTAAACCTGAGCCCAAAGAGCATGTATAAATGAAATCTCAACCACTAGGTCCTTCAAAGATCATTATTTATTTTTAGGTTAACTATTTAGGAACCTCAGCCTCTAAGAGGCCCAATCTAGAGATGACTAAACTTCTAATGATGAGATCACTATTTTATAAGGTTACAACATTAGTAAAATAGGTAAGGAAGAGGAAAATATAGGATAACTCAAATAGAACTCTAATCATGAAGGAAAAATAATAATTTAATTCCTTTAGTAAGAGATATAATACGTAGAAGGGTAAATACCTATTTATTGAGGACCTCAATTCCTACATGGATACCGATATAGAGGTAACCCTAGCCTTGCATGAGTGAACCAAAATGGCTAGATAAGATCCCAAAGAGGAATTAAAAATTCTCAAAGAGTAAAAGTAGGTAATTCATGTTCCCTAGGGTATTGATTAGGATGTTTAGAATGCAACACTGAGGCTATATGATATTCTAGATTCCATTAATTATTTGAGAATTAATTTCAGTCCCCTGTGAATTCTATAACTAGATTATTGAAACTTCTCAGAGAAGATGAGAATAACATAAATTTCTTAGTTCTATACACCCCCAATAAGGCATCTATCTGCTTAGACTTGATATCCTCATTAGAAGAATTATATATTATAAATTTAGATTTATTAAGAACATTGAAGGCCCAAGATTAGGTATCACCTCTGAATCTCTTTTAAATAAATGGGCCAAGTAAGAGAAGAAGGTCAAATAAATTTTAATAGAGATATAATTGAAAATAATTCAAGAGAATAGAGGGAATATAGTGACTCGAGACACATTTGATCAAATATTTAAATAATCGTTTAATAGCTTCAAACAAAGTCTTCAAGGTTTAATATTAGAATACATTGAGGCCAAATTGAATGAATCTAGGAAGAATGAGATACAGGTGGAAGCCTTTTAGGTTGGCCTTAGAGATAACAAGATAGAAGATGTCAAGCTGATAGAATAGATAAGAAAGGTGACTAGGTTGCATCTTCTAGATATGAACCTAATTTGAGCATAAAATGCTAAGGCATATAAGCACTACTAAGAGTTATATTATAAAAAGGAGGTAGACCAACACATGCCACCTACCATTTCTACTCCACAAATTCCACCTATAGTGACAATAATTATATCCACATCAACATCACCTCATATTATAGATCTAATTATAATAATAGCTCAATCAACTAGTGCATCTCTAGGTACAAATATAGTTTTAGATTAAGGTAAAAATAGGTTTTGAAGGGACCCAAAAACCCTTAAACAAAGGAAGAAGGATATAACAATAATGTCCACAGGTAAAACAAACCTAACACCTACTGCTGAGCAATAACAAAAATAGGTTTTACAGGGACCTGAAACCCCAAGTCAGGAACATCAAAAGAAAGACCCCAGGTTTTACAGAGACCTGGAAACTCAAGTATGTAAAGAAAACAAAGAACTAGAAAATGGAACCAGTTAAAACATCTAACTAAAAGGACCAAAATAGGTACAAATATAGTTACTACATCATTATGTACAAGTAAAACTATAGTTATGATGATAATTTTGAGACACATTAAGAAAGAGATAATTTAAAATGAAAGGCTAATTTTATACATTTTTTGCATGTAATAATTATAACTAAATAGTTATTTCCTAGTTATATTTATATTGTAATTAATTAAATCATTTTTTTCAGCATGCATAAGATTGATGATTGAGATATCTATAAATTATTGGCATGAAACTGAGACTTATCATATAATAAATGAAGTGTTCTAAACTTAGAGGATAAGGAAGCTCTTTCCCCAAGATCTCTATATACATGTATGAATTTCTTCTCAAAGGGTCTAAGTTATAAATGAATATATAAGAAGAAAAAAATAAATTGATTGTGATAAAAATGTGTTTGTTCTTTCTTCTACCTTCTTTGTGTTAAAGAATTTGAATTTTATTTATTTATATTGATTCAATAATTCTGATGTGGGCCAGTGTTATAGATGAATCTTATTATTTTATTAATGAATGTTATTATTAGATGTATGATAAATATTGAATATTTATATATTTCATCAACTTAATAAATTAGTATAAGTTAAATTGATAATCCAAGGTGTGTAGATGCATCTCCTTAGATATAATCTTCTAGGTGTGAACCAAAGCTACCCTAGATAAATTCTTATTCTAATCTATAATATCTTATCAGGTGTGAAATAGTAACTTAAAGAAGAGAACCATTTATTTGATACCATTAATCATCCTATATCTATTAATCCTAGATTTCTAACCATGTTTATTCATCAGTGTGAAAAACCTACAAACAATAAACATTTGTTCTTGATATACTTGTCAACTAAAGTTATAGAAAAAAAGTCCTTTCCAAAGACATAGAATCTTCTTTTCTACCTTACCCTTCATTTTTTAATTTTTTTTAGATACCCACCATAGGAGAGTCTTCCATCCATATAACTCACCTAGTTATTTATCTTTTTATTAGAATCCATTCATACACCCACAAACTTGGTTAAAAAACCTAAAAAATGAATCTTCTATTCCACCACCTAATTATTTTTACCACATACTTGCAACTCATGCCCCAGAGTGGAATCGAGTTCTACAAATATCCCAATATTTTAGAGGTTACCTCATTTAAAACTTCTCTAAGGTGTGTATAAAAACCATATAAATAAAATAAGAAAAATCTCATGCTAGAAGGAGGACACACTTACGTGTTTTCCAAATAAATAATGGAAAATCATTATGGAAATAACTAGGAGATTAACAAGGTTTAAGGCCCAATCTAGCCTTTTGGTTTGACTATTGCCAAATTCTATAAATCCTAAACCCATACTTATCATCCCTAAGATACATATAGCACCTTCCCCACTAAGAAACATCCCACTTATTAACCTTCTTAGGGATCGACCCTAGTTAATCATATCAATCATTACCATCCTTAGGGACCAACATGACCTACCAAAGAATCTAGAGAATTATTTGCCTACCTTATCCCCCCTCAAGTGGGAGGATGGATGAAAAACATATAAAATATTTAAAGGCCACCTTGATATTAATAAAGGTTATCCATGAGGATATTGCATGTAGGATTTTTTTGCTTACACTAAAATATTATTCTTATGATTGGTATCTCTATTTTTAGGAATATTCTGTCACATCATGGAATGAGTGTCAAAATATGTTCCTTACACAATTTAGGCAAGCAACTAATCAAAGTCTTGTATATCATATCTTTACCAACATGAAAATGGAACCTAATGATTCCATTAGATCCTTTAATGTAATATTCTAAAATATATACACTTGATATAATGTCATGTATAATCTAGATAAGAATCTAATGCTCAGGATATACAAAAATGCCTTGGATTTTATTACTGTAGTATTCTTATAAATATCTATCACTACCAATACTCTCACCTTATAAATATAGGAAGCTATCAACATCAACAAGTATCTCAATCCATAACTTAGCCCTCATAATATAGGAGGCCAAACATTCAATAATGGACTTCCATCTTTGAATATAATTCCACATGTGAATCAAAATGCCCTTGCATTCAATCAAAGTCATTTATACAATCTACCTCCCATGATGCAATAGATAAAGAATAAAAATTATGATTTATTTAACAACCAAAAAAAAACAAATAACTATCAGGACAATCATAATCAGGCTCACACTAACATGGTAGTCACTCAAGGTTCTGGTTCTAATGAAGCTGAATTGGATTCTATACAAAAATGGTTCAAAATTTGAGAAATGATTTATTGAATATGAAAAATAGGATGGGTAATACAAATAATTACAATTACAATAAGAATCTACATTTCCAAGATAGATTAGGCCTTTAAATAGGCCCACTAATAATGCAGGACAATAAGAGTCCAATAAGTTTCAATAAATCAATATCAAGGAAACAAATTTTACCAACTAGTGTAGGCTCCGTAATACATCATGCTATGTAGATTTGGATTATATATAGTTCTATGCATATTTTGAAATATTACAGAGGGATGATTATACAATATAAAATGATGAATCCTCTAGATCTCCCACATGAATTTTTCCCTTTGATTTTAGCGATGATCTTTGATAATTTTGAGTCATCCCTCCCTAATGAAGATGATAATATCCTAGAGGATAATTCTAATGAAGTGAAATAATTCCAATAGTTTAATAGGAATAATTATAATATGAGTAACAAGTAGCCATTTAATACTTCTACTCTTCCCAATAATATAGTTATTTCTATTAATCTTAAGGCTAATAATAATCCTCCCCCTAAAGGGAATGATTAGCCTCAGTATAAAGAGGAATAGAATAAAGGAGGGTAATATATTTTTGAGTATATGAAGAAAATTTAGGCCAACATCACTCATCATGAACTAGAACAAATCACAAAGCATAAATAACTCTTATGGAAGTCTATCATCATAAATTCTATTGTAGAAAAGTCTAAGATAACCAACACAAATGTTATATATAAAATAAATCTTGAAGTTCCCCGTTCTTACTTACCATTAAAGCATTTGGAATATATATATATATATATATATATATAATTTCTTGATAGATTCCAAAGCTTCAGTAATGGTGATGTCAAATTCCATTTTTACAACTAGATAAAATAGATAAAATCCATCCGAGAGGATTGTATCACAACTAGATAAAATAGTAGTGCTTGTATTGGGAGGGATTAATGATGTGAGAATTCAATTTGACTTATAACCTAGAGTACAAATGACTATCAACATCTTGGCAATGGATATTCCTGAGGGATATGGGTTGTTTTTGAGTAGAGATTGGTTAAAAATAATAAATGTATATCTCTCCATATAATTTTCACATATTTAGCAACCTTGGAGAGGCATAGCCAATAAAATGAAGATTTATCAAGAGACAAAAATGAATCATTCTATTACAGAGTACAATACTACCAATGAAGAGGTAATTTATAAATCTCTGAATCTTGGTGTTCATACATTTTACATAAAGCATGAAACACCAGAGGAAATTTGGGGCTCTTCATAATTATGGACCCTCCATTTCAATGGAACAAGATCTAAGGAAGGATAATGTTTTAGTATTGATCTGATCAATCCATAAGGAGAGATACATATGGTCATAGATAAGCTCCAATTCTAATGTACCAACAACAAACCAAAATATGAAACACCAATTCAAGGATTACATTTCACCCTCAAGAATAATGTCAAAGAACTATTGGTATATAGAGATTTTGAACTTATTATTAACTAGTTAAAAAAAATATCAATTTAAATTATCATATTTTAATAAATACAAACATATATCCTAGGATTTAATTAAATCATTTGAATATTTAAATATAGTATCTATCCCAAGAGATCAAAATGAAGCTACCAATTCATTATCCACTTCAGTTGTGAATTTAGTACCCTTATAGGAGTAAAATATCTAAAAGTTCTCCATTGAATTAGTATCATGTCCTTTAGTACTAAACAATGTTGAAAATTTCAATTTTTTTGATGATGACCAACAAATTGTTCAATTTTTGAAAAATTCAAGAAAATTCAAATCTCAAATAATTGATGATGAATAAAGAAACCATAGGTTCCATAAAGGATTAGATGAAGAAGGTGTTATCTAGTTAAAATAGAATCACCTCCCATTGTAAATGATATCCCTAAAAATACCTTTAATATAGATCCTAAATCCCAATCACAAAGGCATCTCAAGGTTAATGAGTTTGAATTTAGTTCAAAAAACATTGGTGATGAAAATAACATACACTTCATCAATATTGGCTTAACCTACACAATAGAAGAAATGCAAAAAGATCAAAGAATTGATTATCAATTATAAAGATGTAATTACATGGACCTATGATGACTTAATTATTTTCAATGCTAAAGTCATCACCTATTAAATTCCACTCAAGGTCGATCATAAACCATTTAGGCAAAGGCATAATCTATTTAATCATATCTTGGAACCATTGACTTAGAAGGAAGTGGAAAAGCTTCTAAGTGCTAGGATAATTTTTCTTATTTGACATTCAACTTGGGTGGCCAATCTAGTTACAATCAATAAAAATAATGGTAAGATCAGACTTTTTATTGATTTTGAGAATCTAAATAAAGATCCGAATAAGGATAATTATCCTTTATCCTCCTTAAATGAGTTAATATAAACTATTAGTGGCTCTAAGATGGTGTCTTTCTTGGATATATTTTTAGGTTACAATCAAGTACAATTTAAATTAGAAGATAGGATTAAAAAAATTTACTATGATATGGGGAACATATGCATATAAGCAATTGCCATTTGGGTTGATCTATGATCACAATAGAGACAAGGTTATAACAACTATTAGTTTCACAAAACAAAATGAAATCAACACACTAACAATCTAACATCTCTAACCCTAGATCTTAAGGGGAGCATGGTGAATAAAATATATATAAAATCATAACTAAAATTCCAAGAATGATAAATTCATTACCTTCATTGTGATATCTAGGTGATTTTTTATGGCTTACTTGGTTTGTGCTCAAAGATTCTTTGGCAATGGAGTTTAGATATCTCCTCTCTCCTTGGCACCATAGTTGGCTTGTGGCTTATGCTTTATTGATGACTTGGATTATGATTTTGAATTATAACACTATTAATTTCTATATTTCTATAAAAATTTCATTATAACTTTACTCTATCCAAGCTCTCTAGATAAAGAGGCAAATGCTTGTGTTTATAGGTTTAGAAACTAACCCCAAGTCAAGGTGAGTTAAAGTGTATTTTAGACATGAAATGTCATCAAAACTAACATAGGTGAATTAATTAACCCCATTATAGTTAAAAGGTTTCAAAATATCATGATATTCAATTAATAGGCATGGGAGAGATATTTTTAGATATTTTCAAAGGCTTGACAACTCAAAAAAGGTAATTATGAAAACCTAGGATATTGTTGATTTTTAAATTTCATTTTTTAGAATTTAATTATTTTATTATATAGGAATTTAATTTAATTTAATTTACCATTTTAATTAATTTTTATTAGGATTTTTAGTATTTCAAATATTTTATTTAATTTCATTTGTGTATTTACCCCATTTAATATGTCTATAGGCTAAATTACATGTTGTGATGTTGTAGAATGATTAGAGATGAGTCCATGAGAGATTCTTTTTTCTTATAGTAGGACACCCAAATTAATGATGTCTCAATAGGATTCTGAGCCTTGATGAATGATTCATAAGTGAATTTAGTATATATAGTGATTCTTAAGATTAATTTGTAATATTTGGTAAGAATCGATTTGAAGTCTAATATGAAGCCATTGGTGGACAATTTTAGGTGTCTATATTTTACCCCTATTTGGGAAGGAATTACAAGCTATAAGCATACTAATGTATTTTAAAATAATTAAAAGATCATGTATGCTTATGAATTCAATGGTAATGAATGAATTTTAGGTGCCCCTCAAGGGAGTAGTTGGTAAAGGGGTTGGAAAATGGTCCCTCAAAAGAAGGAAATGAGTGGATCAAACAAATTAAATGAGGGTGGAAGGGATTGACTTACCCATATGTTATTATAATTAGTGGCATATGGAGATGTCCCAATTAGGAAAAATAACTAAAATTATTTTCCCATAGGTAGTTATATTCATTAGCATAAGTGAGATAAAAAAGGTGATTATTTTCCCAAAAGTGGTTATAATCATAAAAAAATGCGTAGGTTAACAAGAGACTAATTTTCCCAAAGGTGGTTATAATTAAAAAAATGGAAAAAACTAATTTCTCCACATGTTGTTATAAACATTAGTATGATAAAAACATGCCCCAATTGGGTGGATATAGATAATGATTTTCCTAAAGGTGGTTATAAGCATTATCACCATGAGAATGTGCCCTAGTTAGACATAAGAAAATTAATGATTCTACCAAAGGTGGTTATAATATTCAAACTTAAAATGGATAGAAAGATAATGATTTTCCCAAAGGTGACTATAATCATTGGTATCCTAATTATGGAAAACATGATATGAAAGATGGTTAAAAATTATAACAGAGGAGAAAGATGAATTTGGATGACTTGCTAGTAGGGAGATGCTTGTCTGACCTAGCAAGGGAGAAAATTATTTTGTTGTTTAATTAATATTTTTGGGATATGATTTATATTTTATCAATAATGTTGTTGGTGTGAAGGAACTATCATTGCTTCATTACCATGTAGACTCCTAAAGCTAATTTTTGATATAACATGTGATGGAATTCATCATGATAAGACATCATGATAACTTATCCAAAATATGTATAATAATTGACATGTGATCTAATACTCAATTGAAACTAATGCACCAATAATAAAAACCATGATGACAATATTGATGTAAGAATATGGATGGATTTGATAATAATACACCACGAATCTCCCAATGAATGCACATAGACATCAAAGAAGATAAAAAAAATCAAATAAATAGGCAAAACAAACAAATGAAGAAATAAAACACCAAAAAATGAAAAAAAAAACAAAATAAAGAGAAATAAAACAAATAATGGTTAATCACAATGTTAGTACAAACAACATGACATAAACAAGATGATGATCATTTCCCCTAGACAGGAGATAATGAAATAAACAAATAAAATGAGCAAATAGAAGAAAAGGAAGGGAATGGCTGAGATGTCTCCAAATACACTAAGTAAGTTGACACTACTTACATAGTTCCATGGATGTAACATCCAAAAAAACTTTAGGCCAAATGTAGTTATATTTGGAAATAGGATAGAAGAAATGATGAGAAATAATACAAGATGGATGTTCTAGAAGAATAGGAATGATTTCATAAAATGGAAAGAGCATGGGATCATAGGATAACAAGGATGGGGAAACTAAATGACAAATTATTTCTTCTAACTTAATGAGGGTTCCCATAATCTTTAAGGTAAATAAGTGGCCAATGGGCATTGTTTTTGGAATTTTGTACCATCTCAACTTGATCGAGAATGATGAGACACTAAATGTACAAGATCGTAAAATGGTGAGAATGTTCAAACTTAAACTAATAAAAAAATGGTGAGTGTGGCTAAGGGTGACTAAGTTGACCTCAAAATTAATCAATCACTACCTACATAGTCATAGGATGGGACCTCAAGTCACTATAATTTCACCTTACAATCGAGGAATCTAACTAGTGTAGAAACCAATTCAAATAAAATAGGCAAAGTTGGTATAATGGCATAGTATGTCATAGGCATGGTAAGGTGATAATTTAAGGCATGATATACAAGTGTTGCCCCTAATTTTCCCATAGGTAGTTATAACTATGAAATAATAACATATGTCAATGATACTAATTTTCCCATAAGTAATTATAATTAGTAGGAAGATGGCGGGACATGGATTTTCAACTATGAAATAATAACATACGTCAATGATACTAATTTTCCCATAGGTAATTATAATTAGTAGGAATATGGTGGGACATGGATTTTCCCAAAGGTAGTTATAATTAGGCACACTTGGTATAGAATTAAAATAGAAATTAAAGATGCAACTACCAAAACTTCTGTCATACTACTCCAAAATATGGCCTCTATCTAGAATACTAGAAACAACTATTGAAACTTGATTAGAATATTCATGATAAAAGCATTAATATAAATAATGGAATAAAACCAAGGTCAAATAGGATAGGTAGGGAAGTAAAAATATATTGGTGAATGGGAAAGGTATGGTAGAATAGAATGGTAGAAAAACAAAGTGATTTAATGGTATGGTACAAATAAATTTTTTGATATTATGGTATAATTTGAAATGATCCTCACAGACAATACACCAAGTCACTCAACAAAGTAACATCTGAGGTTTATAATGTTCATTGGCTCATCAAGTTCATCCCCATCTAGTGTGGTGATCTTTTATGTTATAGTGCCATAGTTTACAAAAATGATGAAAGGACCAAACCAATTGGGTTTGAACTTGCCTTTATATTTCTTTTTGACTATGGTATTCTTTTAGTTTTCTTTAAGAACAAGATCACCAAGCTCAAATTATATATGTTTCATGTGTTTATTGTAGTGGCCATGAATTTTATTCTTGTATGCTTTATGATTGTTTATTATGGCCAAACATTTCTCATCAAATAACTCTAGCTCTTGTAGGCAAGATACTTGATAGTTTTCATCATCTAGGACATCTTTCAAAGAGACACACAAAGAAGTTAACTAAACCTCAATGAGAAGAATGGTTTCAATGACATAAATAAGGGAATATATAGTATATCCTATTTATGTATGGTTATTAGTGTGGTATGCCCAAAGGGAATGGAATATTTGGATGTGCCAATCATGGTCAACATCATTAACAATATTTTTAAGTATGTTGACAATTATTTTGTTAGATGCTTCAGCCTAGCCATTTCTTTGTGGGTAATATGCCATGAAAAATGTTTTTTAACCTTATACTTGACACTTAGTAATTCAACATCCTTGTTCTTTAATGATCCACCATTATCAAATATAATTTTGGAGGGGATACCATAGCCTAAAATGAGATTTTTAAATATGAATTTGGAAGTTTGCTTTCTAGTCACATGAGGGGTATAGATTCAACCCACTTAGTGAATTATTTGATGGTGGTAAGGATATGTTTATGGCCATTGGATGAGGTGGGTTTATATTCCCAATGATATCAAGGCCCCATGTAGTAAATAACCATGGTGTAATCAATGGTTTTAGCATCTTGGTTAGGGCATGAATTATATTGGGATGTCATTGAAATTTATCACATTTTTTCACATATGTAGCTACATCTATGTCCACTATTGGCTAATAATACCCATTATATAAGATATTTCTAAATAGTATTTCCCTACTAGTGTGGGCTCCATAAACAGCTTCATGAACTTCCCATAATGCTAATGTAGATTATACAAAAGTTAAATAATAAAATAGAGTTACATCAAAACTATGGTGGTATAAGGTTAGTCTAAGTAAGGTATAACATACGATTTGGTGGATAAAAAAATTACATTTTTTAAAGGATAATTCTAGTGGCATAATATGGTCTTGAAGATGTAAAATTTTTAATACCAAATAGATATGGGACCAACAATATCATATATCATTATGATAGGTAAAGGTTCATGAACTAGCGTGAGAAAATTTTTAATGAGAAAATGGTACTCCTTAGCCATATCTATTTGTCGAATGAGATATCCAATAATATCCATGGAATATAATATTATATTACTAGTACTTGGTATATGTTAAAATTATACATCAATAATTTGTTATTTAGGACTGTCAAATATGACCTTATATGGCACTAGCTTGTCATCTTTGGACTGAAAATGGTTTGTACCCTGATTGATGATTAATTGAGAATCACCATAAACATTTATATATTATATGTTCCATTGTACTACCTATATAAGTCATGTAAAAAGTGCTTCATGTTTGACCATTTTTGCTATAAGTAAAGTTGATTTGGAATGACTTAGGGATTATATCCCCTTGTGTTGTAACAAATAAAAGGCTTGCCCCTATTCCATGTGTTTTGAATGATCCATAAAAATATAGCTTTTAGTCTTGCCTCCCAAGAGTTTTTTCAATGATGGTCATAATGGATTCATATAATAATTGGCATGTGAGTAGTTTTGTATTTGTAAGGGGTGCTTCAACAAGCTGATCTATAAGAACATGCCCTTTGATGGATTTATGGTTGACATATTCTATCTCAAAATCACTAATAATCATGATCTATTTGGCCATTCATCCTTATAAATATATTTAGGATAGTAGATACTTCAGTGGATCTAATTTTAAAATGACCATGGTCTTGTTATTTAACATGTATTTTCAAAGTTTCTAAGCTATGAAGACCATAGCTAAACAAGGTTTTTCAATGGACAAAACTTTAATAGTGTATGGCATGTTCCTTTCCATTATAATCATGTTGAGATATAAGTGCCTCCAAGGCTTTGTCATTAGCTTATAGATAAATTAGGAATGCTTTTCTTAGCATACCAGGTAATAAAATAGGTGGATTTGCTAGATAGTCCTTCAGTTATTAGAAATATCTCTATAATTAATCATCCCAATGAAATTCTACCCCTTTATTCAATATATGTGTAAATGTGTGGAACTTGTTTGTAATTGAGATATGAATAATTGAATAGACTATATTTTTCCTTGTAAACTATAGAGCTACTTCAAATTGGTTGGTGGTGGAATCTCTATAATGGATTATACTTGGGATGGATCAACTTCAATGCCTTGACAAGATATAATGAATCCAATCAATTTACCTGATGTTATACCAAAAACACACTTCTTATGGTTGAGCCTAACTTTGTATTCATGTATTCTCTCAAATATCCTCTTTAGTGTTTTTTGATGATTATCCCTAGTATTTGATTTACTAAGTATGTCATCAATGTAGTCTTCAACAATATCATGCATAATATTATCATATATGATGGTTATGACTATTTGGTAGGTGGCCCCAACATTTTTGAGACCAAACGGCATTACATGATAATAGAATGTTCCCCATAGAGTGGTGAATGTTATTTTATGTTGGTATTTTGATTTGATTTAGATCTGGTTATACCCTAAAAATCCATTCATCAATAAAAACATTTCATAATCCATTATGGAGTTGACAATCATGCCAATTTTTGGTAGAGGAAAATAATCCTTAGGGAAATATTGGTTATGTATCTATAATTAGTGTAGATTATAATTCTTTTTATTTTTTTACTAACACAACATTTAAGATCCACTCTGAGTATTTGATCAGTTGAATACATCTCACTTCCAAGATTTTTTCTAACTCTTTCTTCACTAATACAATAATGTGAGGATGTATCTTATAAAAAAAAAATCACAAATTTGGCATCAAGATGTACCACAAGGTGGTGTACCACTAAGGTAGGGTCCAAACCAAGTATGTTAAATTAGGCCCATGTAAATATATCAAAAAATTCCCTCAAAAGGGATATAAAGACTTCACATTCCTCCTCAATGAGGGACATACCTAATTTAATCCATTTTGGGTCATCTAGAGTTTTGATATTAACTTCTATTATTTACTCTATAATAAGGGTTGAACCATATTCTAGTATGGTTGGCAAAAATTTAAACTACATTATAATGGTAAAGTACTCTATTAGTATTGGCTCTTTAAGTTCTCCTAGGCATGATGAATCAAAATACCCTAATGGTATGTATGGCCATGTAACAAATATGGATGGAAACTCTTGAATGGTTTGATAAAAATATTGGTGTTCTTCAAGGTTAAAATTGGACACATAGGAAAGTTTGTTGTTGGTGGTCTTTCAATCTATGTTTGATGAAGGTTGAGCACCCCCATCTAATGGCACTTGAAATAGGTTTTCACCACTAGACTGGCCTTTATCTTTACTATTTACCTGGTCCAAACATACCTTTAAGAGATTTTAACTTTGTGATCTCAATGTTTTATGTTTTTTTTTGTATAAGGGTGTTTACCCACTCTCCAAAATAGGCTACATGATCCTGTTTGATTGAGAACCCTTGTCTATGGTTTCCCAATATAATATTATCCCTAAGGCCTATAAAACCATAGAAGGCCTGATCATTCTAAAACTCATCAAACAACACATTTAATTCTTATTGGTCTTAGTCTATTACATGAGGATAATATAATAGAAGTGTATTATAGTGAATAATAGGTCTAAGGGTATAAATGGGATTAATTTCAAATAAATTGGTATGAGATAAGTCATCAAAATGACTATGATTGAGCTTTGCTTCACTATCAACATCATCATCATCACTAGTTGATGGTGATGGAACTTGAATATGATATGTGATATCACCCTCAAGTAGTTTAGATCCAAGTCCATATGTTCCTTTGTAATAACTGGTAGAAATTGGCTAAAGTAAACCTTATTGATTTATCCCAAGGCATCCTCATTCATAGGCATGTCTTTACATGATTTTTTTTGAAATGGGATATTTGGAATTAATATAATTGTTTGAAAATTTATCATTATACAACCATGATTCATCACCTTCAATTAGGTCCTTTTCTTGGCTAAGGGTTGGTATAAAAGTGATAGGTGTTGGACTATGAAATTTTGATTTTCCCTTTATTTTCCACTCCATGCAAGGTGGTTTGGATTTTGGTCTTTGAAAGGACTTGGGGTTCTATGGAAGCTTGGCAATGGGAAAAGTATCATTGTTAAGATATTCACATGGGCCATTAGCTGAGATGGTATAATTATTGGATATTTCAAGAGGTAGTATGTGAGAAAGTGCATCAAGGGTGTCAACGTCAATGTAGTTGGACTATATTGAATCAATTAGTATTTCATATCCCTTATTCTTTTTTCCAACTAGATTCAATTTGAAATTATAATTATAGCTTTGGTACATAGACTTTTAATGTTTTTAATGCTTGTATAGCTTCAAATCTTCATAGATGGTATCTTACATACCTAAATGGGGGAACTTGATACACTATAATAATATTGAAAAGATTGCATGAATTTAATGTATCTAAGGTTAACCCAAAATTATGTTATATAACAATTTTGAGGTCTAACACATGACATATTATCATGGATCAATGGCCCAATGATAACTATCAAATTGATCATGCCTTATGATTCCCATTCTTCATTATCATAGGCCTTGATTGTGATCATTTATAGCTAAAAATCAATTGTAGTATACATGAAAATCTTGATGATCTTTAGAGACACAATATTGAGGCCTGATCCATTGTCTATGATGACATGCTTCACTTTATGTTGCATTATGAAAACTTTGATGCATAATGGAATATTATGCAAAGGGCCAAGGGATGATATATCACTTTGGTCAATGTTTAATTATTATCTTGGAGATATATGTCTAACCAAAGATTGAAATTTATTAGGAGATATGTCATTGGTAACTTGGGATTAGCTAAGGAACTCAGTCAAGATGTTATTGTGAATTATAGATATACACAAAAAATCTAAAATGGATATTTATGAAAGAATATTCTATGATTGTTCCATGATATAGAACATCTTTTCTTATATATTGGTAAATGGATTGTTCCTTTCTAGAATGGTTGGTGGGATGGGTGAAGTGGTAGATTTTTATGGGCCTGGTATGATAACATTCAGCTATCAAGTTATGATTACATAATTAGGAATAGATACATGACCATTATTACTAACAAATTAAGGTGGATGGGGATTAGATAGGATAAGTCTTTATTGTTGATGCACTTGTGTGTGGTCACTAGTGAATGAAAAGCTATCTGTATAAGGCATATAAGTAGGAATACCTACTTATTCGTACACTTGTATGTAGTCCCAAGTTAAGGAAGGATCATAGATATGGGTTAGTTGATTGGGAATTACTATAAATGTTCTTATTTGGCTGGTACTTGGTCTTGGATTGATGGATATGGTGTTAATTTTATCTCCTACAATATGTCCAATAACCTTATTTTAGTCATGTGAAATTTCATGGTAATTCTATTGGTTGTTGGCATCATTTTGGCCTTGGTTCCATCAATTCATTTGACATTATTAGTTCTACTACTGATTTTATTGGTTTTATCTTGGATATTGATATTATTTTTAATGTTTTCCTAGGCCTTGTTTTGTTTTTATTGGTTTTTATATTAGGGAAAGTGGTTATGATAAATGTTGAGGTTATGATTGGATGTGGAAGCTCCACAATCTAATGTAATCTCTCTATTTTCCAACATATTATAAATTAGATGTTTAATTTTCCCATAATGATACAAATTATGGCTATTAACCCTATGTTACACATAAAATTCATTTTACCTTTACTAGTATAGATATTCAATGCCCTTAGGATAGTGTTTCAAAATAAGCTCGCTAATTAGGTTAGCTATAAAGAGCTTGAGAAATGTGGATTCAATTGGTTCTCCAAGGACACTAAACATATGATGAATTGCCACATATCTCCTTAGAGGATGGTTTTGAAATGGTAATATTTGTTTTGTTTGTTGCACTAGTCTAGGTTATTATGCTTTCTACATCTTTTGAATGGGTTGTCGGTTAGGATTAATTTGCATACATGATAATTTTTGAGAAAATGGTGTTTTCACCATTTGGAAAAGACATGATGTGGTTACTCCATTACTAAAAACATTCTTATTGTGATTAAATTTCTTGGGTTTGTAAAAATTACTAGCCTAGGTTGGTTGTGACATTTACACTTAGATTTTGTTCTGATTTTGGCCATTGGTTTGGTTTTGGTTATAGATCTGATTGGATGAGGTGAGTTTAGTGACACATTTGTCAATAAGGGCTATTTTCAATCAATAAGCCTTTTTCAATTATTTCCTTAAAGTTATGTTCACACTTTAGCTCCAAGTGATAAGATATCTCACTCTGTAAATTATTGCTTAACATAGTGGATAGTTGCTTAATTGGTAGACAATGGGTGAATCAACTTGCAATGTCTCTCCATCACTATAAATAACTTGTGAATATTTCTCTGAGATTTTGTTATTATTGAATCAGATCTACCAATGAAATATCATGCTCAATATTGTAGGAGAAGTGTTGCACAAACTTTTTTGAGAGAATCAAAATCAAATGCATAATTCTGAGGTAATTTTATAAACCATACCAATACTTTTCTTGCTAGGATTATTATAAATAATAGTAAGAGGTATATATCACTATAGGCCACTATATGGCACATAATCATGAATTGTATTAAATGGGCCTTGGGGTCACCTTTCTCCTTGTATTTGTTGAATTTTGGTGGTTGATACACTAGAAGGAATGGTATCTGTGAGTAATCTATGTTGAAGGGGTAGGAACAAACATCATAAAACTTAAAATTTTTGGTCTATTTCCTAGATTGGATGATGGAAATTGCATCATTCATTTTATATATTTATTATGCTAGGAAACCATTAAGAGCTTTGGCTTGAGGTGGAAGCTAGGTAGGAAAAATTAGATTACTTCAAATGGGGTATAGTGGAGACATTTGTTGGGAAATGTTGGTTTGGTTCAATAATGGACTAAGAATATTCATACATGGATTAGGGTTTGATTATCGAAATTACATGTGTTTTTATGCAATATTCTAGTTAGGATTAGGTATATGCCCCTGACTTTGGGGAAATTGTGGTTGAGATAAAGGGATATGGTTGTACTATGCTTTTTGAGGTTGAGTAGGGACATATTAAAACTAGTTAAACCTTTGTGATTTAGGGTAACTTGTGAACCAAGGCCATATCATTGAAATTGTGGCATGTTTGGTATGAAATGTAGTTGTTAGCCAATTGGTACTTATGGAACATTAGAACCTCTTTATTGTATGAATCCCTATCTGAAAGTGGATATATGTTGGAGATTCAAAATTTATCATTGAAAAATACTTTCATGTTGTTTATTAGAAATCATTTAAACCTATATCACCATGTTGGTCTATGATCAAAGAGGTATGTTCATCACTACCTAGTAAGGTGGAACATTGGTTACCCCTTATTGAGGTGGAAATATGTTTTGCCTCTACTACATGGGTGGATTGGATATTTCTTGCAGATTTGGATTGTTAATTTTAAGCTATTATGGTGGAGTAACATTCATAATATTTTTTGAGGCATGACATTGGTTGTTGGTTGAATACTTAATCCTTGATGTTGTGTGTTAGAAGAAGTAGTTGGTTGAGTATTAGAGGTAGTTATTTGAGGTTGGGAGGTATAATTTGCTACCCCATATGTTTTTGAACAACTCATGTTTTTGATTAAAGTCAAATTTTATTATTGACTAGTCGTTTTTGTGTTTACACCACTTTGGTCTAGATTAGACATTGTGTATGCATTGTCCACTTGGTTTGGCTCACTATTTTGCATAAAAGTAGAAGACACTTATTTGATAGTAGGGGTATTGAACATGTTTATACCAAATTTATTTGTGTAAATGGATTTATACACTAATTTTATTGGCCTATCAATTTCATTAAGATTCATGTTGAAGGAGCTAGCTCAATTAGAGGAGCACTTGATAAGGTTATATTGTTGAAGTTATGCACTAAGTTTAAGTACATTTGGTATGTTGTCTACATATAAATGAAATTATCCTCTAGGAGTAATTTCTATGTGAAAAACACATGAGGTTCATAAGACAACATCGACACAATGGCATGAGGGTTGCTATAATAGACTTGTTAGTTGTTTTGATTGTAAGGCATGTTATAAGGCCCTCTTATTAGACTTGGTAAGTTTTCATGGAGAAAGTATATTGGAAACTTATCCATTACCCCTAAGGATCTAAATAATACTTCATCCTTGTATTAAATCAAGTGAAGATTAAACAATTATGGGTCATAGGCTGATGAAATTATAACAAAATAAGGTTGGTATTGTACTTGTTCTATAATTATAGATATGCTAGCAAGGTATTGAGTCATTTGTTCTTGGTCTTGATCTGAGTAAAGAAGTGTGTTGAAATAATAATGGTCCAAAAGGTCTTATATTTGTTACCCCATTTGATCATTGTAAGGTGGATAAGGATCCATCTCACAAACTACATCATCTTTGTAAGGGTCTTGAATAAAGTCTTCTTGTATGATAACATTACTATGTCCCAAATTGTATATGACACCACTAAATGTATAGTAAGACATGGTTAAATCAATAGTAAATGCTTTATGACAGAAAGGATTAGAGTTATAAAAACTTTGATAAACATTTTCTAAAATGACAAAAGATTCCAACTCTATCTAACTTGGTCAAAGGAATGGACTTACATCTCCAAAATAGTTTTTGACAAAACATGGTATAAAATAGTATAACATCAAATGTTTAAAATTATATGTCTCACATAAATAATGTCAAGTGGATGAACTAAAAACAAGAATCTAAACTCTAGGTTCAAAATGTTCCAAATAGGTATATACTAGGAGAGGAAAGGTTGCTAGGTCTTTTGGCCAAATGTGGTGTCAAAATATATGATAAAACAAAGGCATGTGCTATAAATATTTCCAAAACATGGAATAAAAATATATAATTTAAACAAAATGATGCTTTAATATAATAAACATGGAATAATTTAGCATAGACTAAGTACTTGATTTTAGACTTAAACTTGGTCAATTTGGTATGAGGCATGAAACAAAAAGCACTTGGGGATAGACTATTTTATCCAAAATAATGGTACAAACAAATATTTTTTGAATTTTGGTAATTAATAAACCTAAGTTATGTAACCCAAAAGAGAAATGTAATTATATAATTCCAAATAAGACAAGGCCTAGGTAGAAACCAATCAATGTTTGGATCTGAACTTGTCAAAGTTAATTAAAAACTCAACTTAGGAAAACTTAGTATTTTTGAAAAAACAAGCTAGTAAAAATTAAATGGCATAACAACACTAAACAAAGACCATAAAGGCATACATGGTTCAAAATTTTAACATGGACACAAGACAAGACAAGTCTATGAAATAGTTTGAGAAGCATAATGGTATCATCACTCTCTAAAAATGTAAACAATGGTTTGTTTCAAATAATTCAAGTCACAAAACTTAAATTGATTTGGGAAACATAATGTTAACCATTTCAATCAAGTTATACACATAATGTTTTTGACACAAAGTCTAAGTAAAAAAACATAATGTCAAATGGATAGCATAATGCCTCATCAAAGAATGGAGTAGTGTGGACAAAAAAATTGCTTTATGATGTGGTATACACAAAAAAAAAATTAAACTCTAAAATACCAAGAAATAAAGTAAAAGTATCAAATACAACTAAGTAAATTGTCTAATGCCTTAAACTGACAAGGTTGGTCAAATGGGGTTGAATAAAACTATAGTTTTTAAATATCTAGATCAATCCCAAGTATTATTAACACTAGAGAAGCATCACATAAATTGAGTTCATACTGATTTACTTACTATGCAAGGGTATATTACTTTGAATAGTGTTTCCATCCATGGACAGCATAGTGGAATCCCTTAGTTAACCATACCTAAGTCAGGCTTTCTTTATGAAAGGAGAGGTTAGCTACTTAACCTCCTAGCTTTCAAAAAATTCATACCCTAATTTATATACCCCACTATAAATTAGGGTTTAAACACTATCGAGAGATTAAACCCTAGGTCAATATTTCCATAAAGACCTTATGAAGAAGCTATGAACTCCCCTTCACAAGCCAAATTTCATGAAATAAATGACTAAGTGGAAATACTATAGAGGTTTATTTTAGATCACGCAAACCATGAAATTTTTGGGGAAAGCCTAGATAAAATTCTTTCCATGACTTGTACTATGCACAAATTTCAAGTAAAAGGGCACTTTTGGTCACCTGATTTCACTATAGGGGATGGATGAAGAACACATATGCAGTCTTCATTTTTCAAAAAAAAACACAAAAGTAATAAATTATTTGAATAAATTTCACTCTAAGTGAAGTGTTGATTTATTTCACCAAATTTAGATGTTTGATTAAGTTATTTATCCCCTTGGCTTATTTAAAAAAATTGTAAGAATTTGCACAAAACAACTTAAGTAAAAACACTTATGTTCATTTTAAGCACCAAAAATGAGGTGTTAAAAACTTAACAATTTCATTTTAGGCACCAAAATGAAGTGTTTAAGACTTAGTCACTCTAGGTTCCTTTTAATCACTAATATCAAATGTTCAAAATTTAACCATTTCTTTTTAGAACCAAAATGAAGTGTATAAAGAGTTAGCTAAATGTGTTTTAAACACCTAAAATGAAATTTTTTATAAGTCTAAAATTGTAAATTCATGTTCTATTCCCACCTTGGACCTATAAGTGTTAGAGAGTTTGCCCTAGCTTTGAAGCACTTTCAATGATGAACAAACATGATTTCAAAATATAGCTCTCAGGTTTCTTGTTTTAAAAACATAGAGATTGATATTGGTCACCTTTGGTTGATGTTGGTTGTTAATAACTGATATTAGTTGATAAGGACTGAGGTTGGTTTCTTATAAAATTGAAGGCAAAACTAACAAGAGGTAAATAATTTAATTAGCTCAAAAAATGGTAAAAAATATTAGAGGTACAATCATTAAGAGGGGGGGTGAATCAATTAGCCTAGATATTTCAATTTCAATTTTAGTCCTTTAAACTATTAACCAATCATAATGTATCAACTTGATCAAACAATCATAAACAATATAGCTTATTAGTTCAATGCATACACAATATCAAACTCATAACACATAGTTCTTATGGGAAACACTCATGGGGAATAAAACCCACTCTCAAGCCTATAACACATGGACTACTATCCTATAAGAAATTAAAAACAAAATATTGATCAACTCTTTTATACCAACAAGTCTTGATCTTATCCTCCTGACCAAAGGTATTTAGTGAAACACCTATGTCAGAAGGAGCAACTACCCCTAAGGAAGACCAAGTCTTTAGACCCTCCTTTGACACCTCCACCTTAGAAATGATGCCTTTAACACTTGATGATGGATATATATTTATATAACCCCTATACAAATTATCTCTATCTCAAATAGGCCTCTTACATAGGCATGCCACAATCTCTCTCCTTCTTCACTCAAACTATCCTCATATGAACACTCAGACCTATTCACATATCCTCAAACTATAAGATCACTATTCAAACATCAAAAATATGACTTAAAGGTCATACACATAGTCTTCAATCTGATCTTCTTATCAACTCATCCAACTAGGTAATCTACCTCTCCTTCACTCTAAAAATCTCACATCCACCTTGTACAAGACTCTCTCACTTAGTCTTCTAAAAATTCTACAAATCATCATCTTTGATTTTACTATCTGTAGAGTTATCATTAAATAACAAGGTAAAAATATTTCATGCTAGCCATAATACATGCCTTCACCCTTAGAGCATCTCACATGGGTCACACTTAATCACAATCCACTTTAAAATAGGACTAAGTCACTTTTAGGTCCTATAGAGACCCATTCAGCTCTTTGACACTTATCTAAGCAAATAAAAAACACAACAACACTTTCCAAAAGAATTAGCCTATTATACATGATCTATAATTCCCCCTTAATTGTATATATCCATCACAGTACCCTTCTACTTATGCAAAAAAATGCTTAAATAATATTTTGTACACATAGTCACCATGAATGAATACATAGTCAACTTGTAAACCTTTTTTCATACTACATATGATTTGTAGAACCTTCATAATACACATAGATCATCCTCATGGAGTCTAAAACATGATCTAATAGCTAATTCATCAAGAAATATTGAAAAAATATCAAAAAAAGATTGAACAATCTTCTTAGTTCACTTATAGTCTATGCAAAAACATATATTAAACTTTGAACCTCAATATTTATGGTTGTATACACTCTTAAATATTTGAATTTATATTTTAAAATAAGCCTACAAGTTTAATTTTTACTACATGGTCAAATTTATTCTAGATCAAAATATATAGCAATAGTTTTTCCTTTACAAATTCAAATATTCAAATGCAAATGGTCATAGTTAAACCTCAAAAACCATGCTCACATCTTGTGTCCTCACTGCTCAAATTAAATAAACATTTTTGATCTTGTTTAATCTTTAACACATAGGTTCCAATTCTCAAATTTTAAACATTTGACAATTGACCTCATCTCATAAAATTTTTAAACTTTAACTTAATGTGTTATATCAATATTTTATATGTAGCTTAGTTTTTAACAAAGCTAAATAGATATCAATTTAACCTCTTTAATTTAATATGCACCATTGATCTTTAACTATATGATCTCCCACTCACCATTGATCCTTGGAAGAAGCTTGATCTTTGTCTTTTCTTAACATTAAACATAGAATGCTTGTCCTCATCTCTATGCTTCCTAACATCTTAGAGAAAATGAACTCTATTGATCTTTCTCAAACTTTAACTTGTATAGAAATGATTATGGGAACCTTTCTTATCTACCTAGAAGGTCAATTTTACACCTCCATATCATTTGCTTTTCTCAAGTGAATGTTCTAAAATTTAGACCATATGATATCCTCACATCGAATAATCCAACCATGTATCAAACTTCTCTTCTAACCTTCACATGTGTGAGATATAAATCCATTAATTTGCTCACTTAGATTTTTCTACCATAGATCCAGCTATGTTAAAACCTCCTTGGAAGGTCAACTTTGCACAGGCATATCTTTTGACGTGATACATTGCATGACATAAAAATTAGTGAAAATAAACTAGGATAAAAACTAAACAAACACATATGATTTTTTTTTTTGAAAATTATAAATATATAATATATTCCATCATCAAAATTCTTACTTGGATCTTCTTACCATATTTTAAATTTGGCTAAGTATGGGAAAAAACTTCCAAAATGCCTAGAATCCCAACTTTGCACCCATATATGTTTGACTAAACTTAGGTGCATGACCTAAGATTTAACATATAAAAACTAGGTAAAAATATGATCACAACCATATGACTAACTCCCCCTGACTCATTGACATGTGTCAATGGTCATGTCATCAAACTGCCTACATAGATTTTCTACCACTGGACCCAAAGTGTTTAGATGAGAACTATGGAGAACCAAATGAATTTAACTTATGCACACAAGATATAAAATAATATTTTACCACTAATAAGACCCCTTTCACATGATCAAATCACCATACTTATCCCTAAACATCTCTAACCATGCCAAAGTAGAATATCAACTAAGCATACTTCAAGCATACTAGAACAAGAACATTACACACTTTGTCATTGTCACTTAAACTATCAAGGAACTTCATCCATTCACAAAGAAAACTTCATGACATTACCATCGAATCATTAACAAATCTTCAGTAAGAACTCCTTAAAACCTAAAATGAGATGATTACATAAGGAGAATAAAGATCAATGAAACTAAGAGATAACAATTATGAGTGCTTAAAAGCTTTCAAATGTATGTTTTATAAACCATGTTTTCCCCTAGACCCTAACCAATGATAGTCTCCCATAACTAATATTGGTTAGGTACAACTAATTATGGTTAGGTGAAAATGATGCTGGTTATGTTTGACTGACGTTGGTCTTTGTGTAGATTTGAGTTAGCACAAAAATTAAAAATATGACAAAAATGAATCTAAAACTCCAATTTTGAAGATATTCAAACATTCATTTGAAGATATATGCATTATATCTTGGTCTCCTTGGTATGTGGGATGCATCAAGGTCCCATTGGGCATGTTATTTGTGATCATAAGAATTTTTAAATAGATAGGAGGTTATAATAAGTGTTAATTTCACAAAATAAAATGAAATCAACACAATAACATGCTAACATCTCTAAGCTTAGATCTTGGGGGGAGCATAGTGAAAAAAATACATATGAAAGCATAACTAAAATGCAAAGAATGATGAATTACTTACCTTTCTTAAGAGATTCAAGTGATTTGTTCATGTCTTACGTGGATTGTGCTCAAAGAGTCTTTAGCAATGGAGTTTGGCTATCTCCTTCTCTCCTTGGCACCATAGTTGGCTTATGGCTTATGCTCATGATTTTAGAATTATAACACTATTACTTTAAATATTTATATAAAACCTACATTATAATTTACCCTATCCTAATTCTCCAAATGAAGAGGCAAATTCTTTTATTTATAGGTTTAGAAACTAACCCCAACTTAAGATGATTCAAAGTGTAGTTTAAACATGGAATGGGCTCAAACTTAACCTATGTGATTTAATTAACCATAGTAGATTTAAAAGGTGTCAAAACTTCATGATTTGAAATGAATAGGCATTGTTGAGATATTTTTAGATATTTAAACATGCTTAATAACTCACAAAAAGTAATTATGAAAACCTAAAATATTCTTGATTTTTAAATTTACTTTTTTATAATTTCATTAATTGCTCATGGATAATTCAACTAGGAATTTAATTAAATTTAGTATTTTAATTAATTTTGATTAGGAGTTTTATCATTTTCAAGATTTTATTTAATTTAATGTGTGTATTTACCCAATTTAATAGGTCTATAGGTCAAATTACATGTTATGATGTCGTAGAATGATTAGAGATGAATTTGTGAGAAGTTTATTATTATTATTATTATTATTATTATTATTATTATTATTATTGTTGTTGTTGTTGTTGTTGTTGTTGTTGTTATTATTATTATTATTATTATTATTATAGTAGGATACACCAATTAGGGATGTATCAATGGGATTATAAGCTTTAACTAATGATGCACAAGTGAATTTAATAAATTTAGTGATTCTTCATCTTAATTTGTAATGGTTTGTAAGAATTGGTTTGAAGTTTGGTATGAATCCATTATTGGCCAATTTTAGGTACTATGAAATGGGGAATATATGCATATAATAAAATTCCATTTGGGCTAATCAAAATTGGAGATAATTTTAAGATAGTAATGGATCATTAATTTTATGGACTAATAGGGAAGTACAAAATTATATATATGGATGATCTCACTCTTTTTTTTTTAAATAGAGTTGATCATATCAATTATCTTTAGTCTATTATTAATAGGTATAGGAATTTTGGGGTATCACTTAACCCCAATAAAATTATATTTGTAATTTCCAAAGGCAAGATACTAGGCCACGTTATTACTAAGGATGGAATCACTATTGACCTAGATAGGATCTAAAGGATTTTGAAAATAATGTTTCTAAACAGTAAAAAGTAGATCAAATCCTTCTTTGGTAAGATAAATTTTGTAAGGAAATTTATATAAGGATTTTTTGAGATTATTACACCCTTGAACACACTACTCAAAAAAAATTACAAAGTGGAGTGGACACTTGAAGCTAATAAGTCATTCTAAGATATAAAGAAGGGTATTTTGTAAGCCCCTATGTTGGAAAGCCTCAATTTCACCCAATAATTTTTATTATATTAATTTTACTTAGAACATATTATTATTGTCATAATTACATATAAAAGGGAATAAATTAAACATCGTATTGCATTTATGAGTACTAACATGAAAAATGTAGATCTTAAGTATTACCTAATCGACAAGCAAATATTCACTCTCATCAAAGTAGTCAAGAAGTTTAGGCACTACATCCTATGGAATAGGACCATTTCCATAGTGATAGACCCTACTATCAAGCTTACATTTAGATAAAATTAATTGGGAGAGAGAAGTGGTAATTGGATAGCAAAATTATAGGAATTTGATATTGAAATCAAACTTACCATGATCATTAGAGGATAAGGCATTGTTAAAATGATGACTAAACTAGACCCATGCATCACCATTAAAGAGGTATTATAGACACATGTATCCCAAGAACATTGGTATTCAAGCATTATTCAATTCCTACTCTCTATAATATGCACCTAGGAACTCAAAAGAGAGCAAAAGAGACATTTGAGGCTCATGGTTTCTCATTATATGATCAATAAAGGAATTCTATATATAAATAATTATGAAGGAATTTATCTAATATGTGTGTTGTGTGAATATTCTCAATAAATATTAAAAATATCCATCAAAAGATAGAAAACAACCATCCATCCAGTAATACTACAACACATAAATACTCAGAATGGGTTATTATTGGTTGATGGTCTTTAAGGATGATCATTTACATGTGAAGTCATGCCATAAATTCCATTTTTTATAAAAAAGAGAAGTATGTGTATCAGTGTTGCTATAGCCTATGATTGAAGGTAGGCCATTCACTAGATGGGGATTAGACTTCATCAATGTTAGAAAACCAAATTTAGATGGACACTAGTTTGTGGTCATTACTATATATTATTCACTAGATGGACCAAGGAAATAACCATAAAAAAATCTAGATCCCAATATGTTATAAGTTTTCTTTAATAACATGTCACAACCAAGTTTCTCACCCCTATATCTTTACTTTATGATAATCGGCTAGCATTTAAATTTACTACATTCATTGAGTGGGCCAATGATAATCAAATTAAAATTAGATAATCCTCCAACTACTACCCATAAGGAAATAGAGTGAATGAGTTAACCAATAATAACCTCATAGATGATATTAAGAACTTAGGTGCAAATAAACCTAGGGAGTGGCACCTCTTATTAAAATATACACTCTAGGAAAATTGAACTAGGCAAAAATATGCTCTTAAAGCTTCACCATATCTACTAGTTTATGGGAAATAGCCAGTGTTCCCAATAATGCTAAAATTTATACCATATCAGCTTATGTAAGAATAAATGGATCCCAATGACAAAATAGAGTCTAGATTGTTGGATATCATCAAATTGGAAGATTTTATGGATAAAGCATTGCAAAGTTTTAGCAAACATAAAAATGTGGTCAAGAGATGGTTTGACAAGAGAGTGAAATTTAAAGCATTTAGTATTTCTAAATTGGTTCTACTATGGGACAAATCCCATGAAAAAGAGGAATACATGACAACTTTACCCTAGTATGGATAGGACCATATCAAATTTTAGAAATTTTAGGTAATAATGCATTTCATTTGAAAATTTTATAGGGTAATGATTTGACATATCTAGTTAGAAGATAGTTTTTGAAGCATTACTTCATGGTTTCCCCATCTAGAGAGGTCTCTGAGTAACAATAGACATTCTAGTAGAGGTAGGAGTAGATTAGATTTACTTTAGTAGTTAGTTTCCTACTTTTAGTCATTTTCTTTTATTAGATACATTCATGTTTTCTAGATTAGCCCCCTTTTTAGCATTCCATAGTTTTCTTACTTTCTATAATGGTTTTATTTTGATTTTTTAATAGTCAAATATTGGTCAATCCTAGTATAGTTAAACATAGTTTGAGGTGTTTTGAATCCAACTCTAAATAATGGGTATTGCATACTACAGTTCAAAACTCTTAATCTAGGTAAGAAATGAGAGAGTTATCTAGGAATATGTCATAAAGCTAATGATTTAAATAGGTATATGAATGTTTCTACTACAATTCTATGCAAATTTAGAAAAAATTTCTTTATCCCCTTGGGTGAAATGCATATAAAATGTTAAATAGTTATTTGATGTAATAATCATGGACATGGGAAAGTATCTCATGGTGGTCATATTACTCCCTCTTTCATAAAGCAGAACAAAGAAAGTAAAATTTAAAAAAAAAAAATCATAATCTAAAAGTCTAAAATAAAATTTAAAAAAAGGGGGATTCAAGGCCTATATGATGAAATAAGATCAATGTATCATGCATCATGAAAATAATGAATAAAGGAGGAACAGGTGATCAAAGGTATATATGTTAGGGCTATAGATGCCTTGACTAGTAATAGAGTAATTCCCAAGCTCCCCATCTACACACCTAATTCCAAATCAAAGTGAATCATATAGCTCACCCCCATGTCTTTGCCTAAAAACCTAAGACAATAGATAAATAAAATAGACTTTTCACACATAGACCCAAGGTGTAAGTAAAATTAGTATGTTTTATAGGACTATTAAGAGTCTCTTTTTATTTCTAATTTAATCATTAATTGTAATAGGAATTTATGGTTGATATTTGAATTTTAAAACCATGGATTCTATGTTCTTGAAAAATTTGGAGTATTCACTCCTGTGAGTCATCATTTGTTATATTAAACACACCCAACCTTGTATTTTTCACTAAAAAGTGGGGACCCCTTTGTTTTTTGGAGATAATGAATATCTTATCTAGGTATCTATGCAATTTTTAGGGTTATGATAATGGTTATTATCTATAAAAACTTGGTGCTTTTAATCTTGAGTCATGTTGCAATATATTTTTTTCCATTTGGAACCACTTATTCAAACTAACCTATTAATGAAAAGATGGGAAGAATGGCTTTGTGTGACAGGAATTCATATTGCTTTATTTAAGAGTACTTATTCTTTGACAAGTTATGTATTTGGTAACTTTAATTTCAAAAGTTTTATTTTGAAAAAAAATCTCTTCGGTAACTTTATTTTCAGATACGTCACTCCATCATAAAATTTATCTTTGTAAATTTTATTTGAAAGTATTTCCTTTTGGGAACTTTTCTCATTGGCAAATTTCACTTTAGATGGATTTATTTGAAAATTTAATTCATCGTGTTTAATCATCATCACCTTTATTTTAGTTGAAGGATTTATTTCCAAGACTTAGTGAAAATGAATGTGTTTTATAATATAATCCTTGTAAGCTTACATTTTGGAGACTCTTCCTCAAAAGGTTTGTGTCAAAATGATTCTCTTTGGAAATATTTTCATCAAAAACATTGTTTCATCAATATTCATTATAAAACCTTCCTCTTCGAGACTTTCTATGTGAATACTTTTACCCTAACAATTCTTCTCAAAGAGTACTTAGTCATCTATAACTCTTGTTTTAGAGACTTCACTTCATAAATTTCGTTTTTAGGACTTTTCATTGCAAGGTTTCCTTTGGTAACCTTAGCCTTTGGCAAGTTTTGTTTTGGTATATTTGAGGTAAAATCCTTTTGGACCAGTATTTATGAAGAATATTTTGTTTTTCAGGTCTTTTGGCTCAAAGGTAAATTCTAAATTCCCTTGATTGGACTATGTAATGACACATGGAAAAATATGAAAGGTAACACCATGACACCTTGAGTGACAGGGCATCCTACATGGCATATACACTAGGACAAGGTGGTCTAATTCAAACTGAATTAATATGATGAGCTCATAGATGTTAATGATTAATGGTGTGAAATATATAAATCAATGCAAAAATATATTATCATCAATTCCCCAACCAAGTTCACATCATTTCATCTTTGATAGCTTGAGTAAACTTCAACCTTAAGTGATCCCAAAAGCCCTAATTGCTATTAGAGTGTTTTTTTATCTGTAAAATTTAGTTCAATATTTGATGTCATTCCAAAAGTCTTGGAACATACAAATATCCATAAAAACACCATGGAATCATCATTCAAGTCATATAAAGGATCCTTATAACCATCTAAGTTATCTATCCAATATTCCATATAGAATTTGGACACAATGTTTGACACCATTGTATTCAATTATTGTTATCCAAATTAGTCTACATTGAGGGAATTTATGGATAATATGGACTCTTTTACACTATAATTGGATATTTTAGTTGATGATAAGTAATTAGTGGACATGTTTCTATTCAAATGTCACACATAGTAGGGGATGCATTTTATAGGTATTTGATTCTACCAATCCATGATGTCACTTTTTATTTCCATATTGTCATTACATGGAAGAAATCCAATAATGCAAAGTGAACACTAGTGAGGTGGCTTCTCCTTAGATAACCTTTACACTGAAAGATCATGTCAAGAACCCTGTTCCCATTAATAGATTTAGAATGGGAATATTTATGTGAATAACAATGTTGAATTTAATTTTTGGCTATTAAATTATCTAATTTATGCATTTTTATTTGGTTCAATTGATATACTTTATAAGTACTATTGGTAATTTTTCATATCAAGTCACAATTCTAACCTTTGCAATTCATTTTTTTAGAAATCATCAATAGCCTTTGTAAGCTAATCAAACCAATATATTTTGGTCTAAAAAGTCATTTTTTAGTATTTAGAATATAAAATTACTCTAAAAATATCATTAAATTATTCTAAATACCTTTATTTATATTCAAAAATATAACTTTATCCTTAGCCTAAAGTTTCATGGCTTAAAAAGGTAATTTAATATAATTTTAATGCTAAAAAGGCTTATTTTGGACCCACATGTGCCAAAATTAATCCTAAGAAATGTGTAAAAGTAAAAAGCTTATATATTACCATGAAATATATTATTTTACATCCATATCATGCATTATCTTGGCATTGGAAGCTTGAATTCTTTTTAAAAAGCCAAAAATAAGCTATTTTCTTCGCTTTCAAGAAGAGAAGTATGGATACATAGGGATTTTTTTACATAAGGTGAAGTTAAAATAAATAAAATTTAATTAATAATATTGAAAAAAAAAAATTCATGTTGTTTGAATGAATCAAAGTCTCAAAATTGTCTCATATAGGCACTCCTAGTTTGCACATAGTGACCTGCTTGCAGGTTTGATGATGGTAAGGTCATTCTAGAGAAAGGTATAGGTATGAATATTTGGATGTGAAAAATATAATAATATTTATTCCTATTAGATTATGTATTTTTTTATTTGTATTTTCCATGCTCATGTACCATCAAGTTTAAGATAGGCCAATTTTTATAGCATTACAACCCAAAAGGCAATGGGTTTTCTCAATTTCTTCTCACTTGAGAAGGATTTCATGAAATTTAAAGTTTTTACATAATATTTTTAAATTAATATATCTCTCCATGTCATAATTAAGATATTATTCATGAATTTCATGGTCTAATAGAGCGAGAAAAAGTATCTAATCAAATCTACAAATTATCATGCTTTCAAGAAGAGTGTAGGGTTGGAGAGAGAAAATAGATTTTTTCAACATTCCATTTTTGGATATTTTTAATAATTTCCTACATATTTTAATATTTTCAATAAATTTTACAAAATAAATTTTCCAAAAATATCTATTATTTGGCAAATTTTGGTGCTTCCAAGCTTCCAAAAATATCTACTTTAGCATGGTTTAAGTAAATTTTGCATTTTTAAGGTTTTTTTGATAAAAAATAGGTTTAAATGGATCATTGAAATAATTTAATATTAATTTTATCTATTAATCATCCATTACACATGAAATAAAATCCAAAAATATGCAAAAATACATTCAAGTATGCACACATTCCATGCAAAAGGGTCAATTTTTTAGTAAATTTGAGGTTTATAGCATCTACAGGTGGAGTTTTAACTCCAAATTAAATGTGTATCATAATAATGAGTTTAATAATAATAAATAAAATTTTAAATTCCATTGAAAAAGTGGAAGTGATTTATTTTTTTACACAAACCTAAGCCTCTCAAAACATAGTCAAGAAGAAAGAAAGCTTAAACAAGATGAAGCCTCCAAGAGCAAAATTCAAGACTTTGGTGTTTTTTAACCCTTTTGTGAGTTTTATAGTTATATAATAGTGTTATAAAATATTTAAAAATGTATAAACAACCATATCCTATGATTTTAAATATTCCAAGAAGATTTTAAGTGATAGAAGTTGGCCTAATAAGCCTTTTTTATCAATCAAAAAATGAAGGTTGGAGTTGAAATGTCTATCTTAGAGTTAAAATGGATTTTTACACATTAAATATATATTTTTAATGTGGAAATATAATTATTAACTAAATACATAATTTACACTTCATGCAATTTAAATTCAAGTAGAAACTGACTAGTCTTTGAGTCCACATCTCTTCAGTTGACTAGTTTAAATAGTTTCATGCATCTCCCATGCTTTTCATGCAAGATAAGGACATTAAATAACTTAAAATCACTTTAAAAATGGATTTATATTCAAATTTATGGAATTATTTTAATGAAAGTAAGGTTTACTAGTTAACATGGGCCTACCACCTACAATTCTATGCCAAAAGTAAAGGCCATGTAAATTTTTGAAGAGTTGAAGAATTGAAGACTTTGTTTAATATTATAAAAATAATTTATTACTATATAATGGTGTGGATTTTCATGAATATTGACTTTATTTGACATCAATATGGGCCCACCACTTTTCCAATGCCAAAAATAAAGTTTCTTGTATGATAAAGAAAGGAGATATTTAAAGAATATTATAATTAATTTGAACTCCAAAATTGACTAGAGTTCATATCCAGTTAATCTCCTCTTTTTCTTGAACTCTTATCTTAGATATTGATTCTATTTTCTATATATGTAGGCTTTTTAGCCATTTTTAGGGGGATATATCTTTTGGCAATACTAGAATCTACCAAAATTTTAGTTTTGTAATGTTTTCAAAAAAATAAAAGATTGTTTTAGATTTCCATTACTCAAGTATAGTATGTTAATATCAGTTTGATTTACATATGTGGTAGAAATATATCCCTTATCAAGTATTGATGTCACTTGGCTAATTTTATGATATTATGTAGGTCATTTTTAGTGTTTAATTTCATTTGTTTAAGATAATAATGTATAAACATTGGATGGTTAGTGCCTTCAATCAAGCATATTCCACCATTTCCCTCAAGCTTATATTAAGTGATAAAAACTCTTCATGAAATATTGATGCATAAGAGTCAATTAGAGTTGTAGATGAAATTTTTGATTGTCTAATTAGCATTTTAGAAACTTAGATTGAGTTGATGAACTAACAATACAAGTGTATCACCAACATTAGAGTAGGATTTCTATTTCAGTTTCCTTATCTCCCTTTTCATCCCAACATTCAATAGTTTAGTAAGTAATGCAGAGTGATACATCAGAGGATCTAGCCTCACCAAAATCTAGTGGTCTAATCTGAGTTAAGGTGTCCCACATCTTAGACCATTCCAATGTTATTCCAAGTGTGAAGGTTTCAAATCCAAATCTATTAAGCCTTCAAGTAAGGTGTTATCTAGATAGCTAATAGTTTTGGCACACCTGGTGGGACACAAATTTAACTATTGGAGTACAATTTTGTACCACATCATCTTCATGTCTATTTTATAGTACTCTTTTGGTCCTTATCTCAAGGAAAAGTTTACATTTTTGTTCATAATTTTATTTGTTTTCATGTATCTTCTTAGAGGCTATGACAGCCTATAGAGTAGATTATGGTCATTCTTCCAAGTATCAACAACCCTATATACCATCATAGTATGATATTTATGATCCATATGCATTTAATCCTCTTCCAAAAAAGCCATGCCCATTTTAATATCATCCACCCTTCCAAAAAAATTTAAATTTTCATGATGAGGTAGAGGAAATGAAGACAGTAAGCCAAATTATTGTTGAGGAGATATTTTCCTACAAACAAGAGTTATTAGATAAGAAATCTTAATCTCAAAGATCAATACCTCTTGCTACCCCATATCAGTATCCATGGATTATATGTCCATCTTGGCAAGAAAATATCCCAATCATGCATCAAGATGCAATACTTTCAATTCTAGAGGCTTCTAAATCCAATTTTCCAACCTGGAATCAAATATAACAACCAAGAATAAGCCCAAAAGATAAAATCATCTCCAATGTCATTGTTTACATTCAATCCTCACCATTCCCTCCTCAATATCCCAAAACCTTCCCTTCATGTAAATCCATTCAAGGAAATATGTAGAAAGAAGAGGTGATAGTTGGTCAAGTTCAATAGTCTTAGGAGCAAAATCAAACATCTATGGCACAACTGTTGGATATATCTCATCTCTTGGAGTATTTATAGGGGTTTACCATGCTAGTATTAGAGAAGGAACCTCTCCTTTATGAGGTAAGTGAAGAATATGTAACCAAATAAATGGAAAAATAAGGTTACTTTAGTGATCAAGAAGAAAAAATCATAATTGGAACACCACTTAGTAAGGACAAACATGATTTAGTATTTCATAATGCCGAAGAAGAGGAGTTACAAGAGATTTCTCAAGAACTTGCAGTAGATAGATTGATAGATTATGAAAAAATATTTATTTATAAGGTAGCCATGAAGGAAATTCATATAGATCCATTTTTGAGATGGAGAATATTCCTAAAAAAATGATCATTGGCATCAATTATACCATGATTTATTGAATGAAATAGAAGAGCTCAAGATGGTAGATTTTTATGATGAGATAAAGTAACATTCATCTAAGGATTCCACCAATGTTTTATATCTTAAAGAAGGAAATGTTATTTTAGAGATCCCAAAGCAAGATGAGTTGGAGCTTGAGTGGATGGATGAGATGTTATTCTCTATAGAAGATGAAGATGGAACAAGTGCAATAGAACAAGAACATCCATATGACTCTATCCAAAAGGTAGAAATATTTGATAGAAATGTTTCAAATGGTAATAATAATAATTAATTTCCTATCCTTTGAATTTATCATGATGAAGAGGTATTTTGGGATGACTTCGAGAGTTTTTGTGTAAAGTGTGATAGTCCATCTCTACCCCAAGTGGAGATTGAAGAATGTTCTATAATAAGTATTGTTGCATTTTTTCATCAAGAAGAAATTAAAATATTAAAAAAATGTTTAAATACCTACCAATAATCTAAATACTTTGACAAGAAACTAACTCAAATAGATCCTAATGAATAAATCAATCTAGGTATACTAGCTAAATTGCCAATACAATCATTCAATGAGAATGTGTCAAATCATAATCAGCCTATGAATGAGGTAGAGCTAGCAGTATTGATGAGAAAAAGAAGAATATTTAAGGAATATTATTGGATCATGGATCCATATATTCAATCCATACACATAAGAGTGGATATTGGAATCCCAGTTGCATCATCAAGAAGATATGAGCATCCAATTGCTCTTAGTTGTAGAAGAGAGATATTAAGAAGTAAATACATTTCAAGGTCCTATGTGAATCAAATAAATTTCATTTGATCCTAGAGGAAAATATATAATTCTAGGTTAGTTGTTCTAGGTTTTATTATGTTAATAAATGAGTAACACAAGGAACAATCTACTTCCCTTTCATTATTTTCCTATTTTTATATAGGTTAGTTGTCTCTACTTTCTAGTTTAGTTGCATTTCCCTTCAGTCCTATTGTGTCAGTCAAAAAAGGTATTATAAAACCCAAAAGAGTTTATTTACAGTTATCATATGAAAAATTGTGAGTTATTTGACAAATAGGCTCATCAACCCCTGTGAATCACCAAAAAAGTTGGTAATTTGGCCTGTCAAGGCCAAATTCCAACCTTTACACTTCATTTTTTTTTAAAACCATCAATAGCTTTTGCAAGTTAATCAAACTAGTATATTTTGGTTTAAAAAGTCATTTTTTAGTCTTTTAAATTTCACATTACTCTCAAAATTTCATCAAATTATTCCAAATACCTTTATTTATAATAAAAAATATAACTTTAGCCTTATCTTAAAGTTTCATGGCTTAAAAGGGTAATTTAATGTAATTTTTAAGAAAGGCTTATTTTAGACCCACATGTGCCAAAATTATTCCTCCAAAATGTGTAAAATTCAAAATTATATATATGAAAATTAAATAGATTATTTTGAATCCATATCACACATTATCTTTCCATTGGAAGCTTGAACTATTTTTAAGCCAAAAATAAGCTATTTTCTTCACTTTCAAGAAGAGAAGTATAGATCCATAGGGTTTTTTTACATTAGGTGTGTGGAAAATCAACAAAAGTTTATTAAAAATATTAAACAAAATTTTCATGGAATTTTGATGCATCAATGTCCCAAAACCATTTCATACATGCACTCCTCTTATTTTGCACATGGTGACCTACTTATAGGTTTGATGATGGTACAGTCATTTAGAGAAAGGTACAGGTCTAAATTTTTGGTTATGAAAAATAGAATAATATGGATTACTCATGGATTATGTGTTTCTTTTTTTTTTTTTAATTTTTTGTTTCCATGCTCATGTACCATAAGGTTTAAGACAGTGTAATTTTTGTAGCATTACAACAAGAAAGGCAACAAGGTTTTCTCAAATTTTCCTCACCTAGGAAGGGTTTCATGAAATTTCAAGTTTTTACAGAATATTTGTGAATTAATATATCTATAAATATCATCATTAGGATATTATTAAGGCATTTTATTGTCTAACACAATGAGGAAAAATATTCAATCAAATTTGCAAATTAGCATGCTTTCAAGAAGAGTGTAGGGTTGGAGAGAGAAAATGAATTTTTTCAAGATTCTATTTTTGGATATTTTTCATCGTTTCCTTCATGTTTTCATAATTTTAATTATTTTTACCAGTTAATTTTTTTTAAATGATCCATTATTTGGAAAATCTTTGTGCTTCAAAGTTTCCAAAAAGGCTTAGTTTAGCATGGTTTAAGGAAAATTTGCAATTTTAAGGTTTTTTAATGGAAAACTAGGTTTAAATGGACCAATAAAATAATTGAATATTAATTTTATATATAAATCATCTATTATCCATAAAATCAAATCCAAAACTATGAAAAAATACATTCAAATATGCACACATTCCATGCAAAAGGGGCATTTTTTTAGGAAATTTGAGGTTTCTAGCTCTAAAAGTGGATTTTTGACTCCAAATTTGGTGTGTATCATCATCATGAGTTTAGTTATCATCCATAAAATTTTAAATTCCATTGTAAAATTGTAACTACTTTTTGGTTTTACATAGACCTAAACCTCTCAAAACATAGTCAAGAAGAAAGTAAGCTTGAACAACATGAAGCCTCCAAGAGTAAAATTAAAGATTTTGAATGTTTTTAACCCTTATGTGAGCTATAAGGTATATAATTGTGTTTTAAAATATTTAAAAATAGATATACAACCATATATTTCTATTTTTGATATTCCAAGAATCATTTAAGTGATAAAAGTTAGCTTAATAGGCCTTTTTTATAAATCAAAAAATGAAGGTTGGAGTTGAAATGTCTATCTTAGAGTTAAAATTAATTTTTCCATGTGAAATATATGTTTTTTATATGTAAATATAATTATTAACTCAATCCACAAGTGACACTTCATGTAACTTGAGTTCACGTGGAAGTTAACAAGTCTTTGAGACCACATATCTTCAGTTGACTAATTTGACTAGTTTCATTCCTCTCCCATGCTTTTCATGCAAGATAAGGACATTAAAGAACTTAAAATAACTTTAAAGATATATTTATATTATAATATATGGTGTGATTTTCATACAAGTAAGGTTGACAAGTCAACATGGGCCCACCACCTCTAATTCTATGCCAAAAGTAAAGGCCATACAAAATTTAGAAGACTTGAAGAATTGAAGACTTTGTTTAATATTATGAAATGAATTTATTATCAAGGAATGGCATGGATTTTCATGCATCATGACTTTATTTGACATCAATATGGGCCAACCACTTTTTTATTTCCAAAAAGAAGCTTTCTTTCATGATAAAGAAAGAAGGATATATTTAAAGAATATTGTAATTAATTTGAATTCCAAAATTGACTAGAGTTCACATCTAGTTAATATCCTCTTCTTTATTTAACTCCAATCTTGGATATTTATTCTATTTTCTATATATGTAGGATTTTTAGTCATTTTTTAGTGGGATACCTCTTTTGTCAGACCAGACTCTACCAAAATTTGTGTTTTGTAACCTTTTCATAGATATAAAAGATTGTTTCAGATTTCCATTACTCTGGTATAGTGTGTTAATATCAATTTGATTTGCATATGAGGTAGAAATATATCCCTTGTCAAGTCTTGATGTCACCTAGATAATGGTATGATATTATGCAGGTCATGTTTAGTGTTTAATGTCATTTGTTTAAGTTGATAGTGTATAAACATTGGTTAGTTAATGCCTTGAATTGGGCATATTACACCTTTTCCTTCAAGCTTATATTAACTAATAAAACCTATTCATGAAATATTGATGCATAAGAGTTAATTGGAATTGTAGATTCAATATTTTCTTGTATAATTAAATTTTTAGAAACTCAAATTGAGTGGATGAACCATTAATATAGGTGTATACCAATAATAGAGTAGGATTTCCCTTTCAATTTCCTTATCTCTCTTTTCATTCCAACATTCAGTAGTTTAGTAAGCAGTGTAGAGTGATACATCATAGGATCTAGCCTCACAAAAATATAGAAGTATGATCTAAGTTAAGGTGTCCCACATCTTAGATAATTCTAGTATTAGTCTAGGTGTGAAGGTTTCAGATCCAAATCTATCAATCCTTCAAGTAGGGTGCTATCTAGATAGCTAACAATTACCTTGGAGCACACTTATGCTTTGGTGAAAGTTATCAGTGCTCACCTCCAAAAAAAATATTTCATAAATATAAGAGACCACTAGGAGGAAATTTTTATGTGATGTCTTATCTATTAGACATAGTTATAGGGAAATATACAAACACAATGGAGTCCTATGAGATCCTAACCTAGACATGATAAAAAAATTGTGACTATGATAGTTTTATGCACTTATAATCATACATAAAAATCATATAAAAGGTTGACAAAGATATATATCATCATGTCTGGATGGCCATCCATGGCTAGCCTTTAGTAATAAGTTCACCCAACATAGCCAAGACACCTACCAACAATGAAAGAGACTACTAAATCTACCTAGACTACATTGTTATCATGGTGGATGGACACAAAGTGGATCTTCTTCAAATCCATAAGTTTGTTTAAAATAAAGTATATGAACTGGAAATTGCAAATTATGAAATAAAATTTATGAGGAATTAAAAAATAATAAGAAGGCCACATTCCATAGATCCCCTAACACCATTAGGACAATTCAATACACAATATAGAGGTAGTTCACGGAAGCATGAAATGTTAGGAGTGAATATACATTTGTTACCCTCCCTCATAGATATTGGGATCCTCATGGAAATGTCTAAAAGAAAATTCACACCCTTGGAATTACCTACAAACACAAGAAAATGGGTCATGATTTACTTTTCCTAAATCCTAAAGAGTATGAAGAGGTAAAATAAAGAGTCATAACTATAAGATTGAGTGAGGACCTATTAAGGGTGATTTAAGATGAACCCTCCCTCACACTCGATACAGAAAAGTTTAAAATACCACCTCTTGTAAGATGGATATCTTCTAATTTTTGGAGTGGTAAGACATCACAACTACCAAAAGAAGAAGGACAAGATACCTAAATAGCTCAAGTACAACCATAAGAGCAATATTAATTGGTAGGTAAGGCACCACTCATTAGAGGGTATGATGATATTCAATAAGAATATCAAGTGTCATAGTTTACACAAGTAGAAGAGGAATGAATTATCCTAGTTCAAACATAAATATTTGAACTAATATAGGTCAAGAAAGAGCTAATAAATAAGCTAATTTAAGGGAGAGATAGTTCACAGAGGGAAAAAATTGAGATTTTTTTCTTAGACTCCTTTGATGAAGAGGAAATAGTGAATTATTTGACCCCAACACCTAACATTATTTGCCTGTATCTTCCCTAATTAGCAATAGTTACACAAGTTGGTTGACCCACAAAGTATCATCAAAGGAACCCTAAGTGAGATAGAACATAGACCCTACTCACAAAGACACTTAAAGAGGCACAACCTTCATTACAAGGTGAACCAACATAAGAAATGGATAAGGAGGATTTGTATTAGGCCAAAGTATCAATCCTATAAACATTGAAGGCAAAGGCATCTCTTTTTAGGGAACCATATTTTAAGCATTCTCTACTCACAACCCCTTTAGGCCTTAATCCTTTAATGTCTTTACCTATAATTTATACCATCCCTCCATTAGTTATTTATACATTCATTTCTATTTAGTCACTTTCTATGGGTCTCCTCTTCATGAATGCATCTGATAATCTCCCTACTACCAATTCACCTACTCCACCTTCCAATAGTTTAGTTTATTTTTCTTCCATCTTGACATCAACCATAGATTTATCTATCCCAACTATAAGTCAATCCATCACTCCAATTTTTTCATCTTCTACACAATTGGGTTCACCTTTGCCTTTCTTAACTCCAACCTCAAAAACCATAGTGGTAACCACCAAAAGGGCTCCAAGGAAGTAACAAGTCTTTTTTGTGCAACCAACGCCATAATATGGAAACATAAACTGGTCAAAAATCATTTGGACATAAATGCCCAATCCTTTCACTAAAACTAAAAATCAACATAAAGATCATGTATAAGTAGAAGATCAACCACTAGATCCTTCGAATGTCACACTTATAGATTGGGCCCAAGATTTAGGAACCTTGGCATCTAAAAGGCACAATCTAAAGATCACTAAAATTCAAATGGTGAGCTTACTATTTGATAAGGCTATAACATCAATATAGCTTGTAAGGAATAGGAAAATAGATGATATCTCGATTAGAAATATGATCATGGAGGAAAGGGGAGAGGTTTATTCCCTTAACAAGATAAAAAATAGGTGGAAGGGTCAATCCCCATATATTAAGGACCTCAAGTCCTACATGAAGACCCATAAAAAGGTAATCATATCCATACATGAGGGAATCAAAATGGATAGACAAGAGCTCAAAGAGGAATTAGAAACTCTGAGAGAGAAACAATAGGTAATTCAATTTCCCCAAGGTATTGAGTAGGGTGTGTAAAATGTAGCACTTAGGCTATATGATATTCTATATTCCATTTAGTATTTGATATTCAATTTGGATCCACATGTCAATTATATTAATAGATTATTTAAACTTCTCATAGAGGATGAGAATAAGCTAAATTTCTTAGTGTTATACACCCCTAATAAGACATTTATCGACTTAGACTTGATTAACCCATCAAATAAATAAAATGATTTTAATTTATCTTTAATAAAATCATAAGAGGAATAACATTGGGTATCATCCTCTAGATCTCTTGTCAATAAATTTTCCAATTAGGAGAAACAGATTGAGAAAATTTTAACAAATCTAGAATTGACAAAAAATTTAGATAATAGAGGGAAGATAGTGACTTGCACCACATTTGATCAAATGATTAATCAAACCCATGATAGCTTCAAAAAAATTCTACAAGGTTTAAGCTAAGAAATCATTAAGGCCAAATTGATCACAACTAAGAAAAATGTGAGAAAGGTAGAAGTCTTTTGTGTTGTATTTAGAGCCACCAAGACAAAATATGCCAAGCTAATGGAATAGATGAGCAGGGTGACTAGGCCACATATTATAGATATGAACCTAATTTTAACACAACATGATAAGGTATATAAGCACTACCAGGATCTAGATGCTAAGAAGAAATAAGCGTAATGCATGCCACCTACCATATACTCCATAGACTCCACCTATAATGCTAAAAACTACAACCACATCAGTGCCACCTCATACTACAACTCCCATCATAACAAAAACTCAATCCACTAGTGCATATTTGAGTATAAATTATGTTACTACATCATCATGCACAAGTAGAACTATAAATATAACAATAATTTTGAGACACATTAAGTAAGAGCTAATTTATCATGAAGGCTAATTTTGTACATTTTTTACATGTAATGATTATAACTGAATAGTTAAGTCATAGTTTCATTTATATTATAATTAATTGAAAAAATTTTATTAACATGCACACACTGCATGATTAATTTTTCTATAATTTATTGACAAGAAATAAAGACTTATTATATAGTAAATTAAGTGTTATAAAATTGGAGGATGAGGTAGTCGCTTCCCCAAGATCTTTATATACATGTAAAACCCTCTTCTTAAAGGGTCAAATTTTTGAATGAATATACATGAAGAAATCAATAAATTAATTTCCATGACACTATGTTCATTCTGTATTCTTCCTTCTCTATGGTAATGAATTTTAAGTTTTTTTTTTCTTATATTGATTCAGTAATTATGATATGTGCTAATAGTATAGATGAATCTAATTGTTTTATTAATGAGTGTTAGTCTTATATATGTAACAAATATTAAATATTGATATATTTCATTTATTTTAGTAGTTATTATAAGTATAATTAATAATCCAAGATTTTTAGAGGTATCTCCTTAGATATAGTCTTTTAGGTGTGAGCCACAACTGTCACAGATAACTTCTTGGTTCGAGTTATAATATCTTATCCAAAGGTGTACAACAATAGCATAAAGAATATAAACCTTAAAATGAGAACATGAAGTATATTATATCTATTAATCTCATAATTCCAACTATATTTGATCTCAAGTGTCCAAAAGCTAAAAATAGTAGATACTGGTTCTTGAGATACTCATCCACTAAAGAGATAACAAGAAACTCCTTTTCAAAGACATATAATCTTCTTTTTTGCCTTACCCTTCCTTATTTTTTTATTTTCTTTGAGATTTTCCCACCATAGGATAGTTCTACCCATCGAATGACCCTAGTGATTTACCTTTTTTATTAGAATCCATGCATCCACCAGCAAATCTAGTAAAATAACCCATGGGCTTAAACTACTATTTGACCACCCAATTATTTTAACCACATACATGTAACTCATACCCTAGAGTGGAACCTAGTTCTATAGAGATGATAAAATGTTAGAGGTTACCTCATTTAAAATTTATCTAAGGTGTACATAAAACCCATATCAACATAACCTTCATATATAAACACTAGTGTGGTAAGATATTTTTTGAAGTTATTAAATTAGATTGTAACTTGTCATTTCATAGTGCAAACAATAGCAAGTTGAGGACTCTATATTTGGTGCACCACCTTCATATTCTCTTATTATTTTTAGCTCATTTATATCCCATTTCTATATAATCTTGATAATTTTTTTTGAGTTTTGGGTTGAAACATCAAGGGAGCTAGCCCAAACTAGAGGTTTAATCCACCTAGTACATCACCCATAACATAGGATTATATTCATGTTATCATATAGTAATGAAGGATTAAAAAACTTGCCTAGGGGTAAATATTAGATAAAATTTGTATAATTCTTGGTGGGATAGAATTTGTATAATTTTATCCAAGATTGATGTTGGTCTTTACATATTTATAGGTGTAACAACCTCCTTCATGCAGCATTTAGTGACTCCAATAATTTCATAGCCTGTGTTTGCAAACTACAAATATAGTTTTAATTCTAAAGGTGAAAACACGGTAAAGGTACAAATTTATTCCTTGAGTTTTTTGAATTACCTTTAATTTTAGTCAAGAGAAAGATATTTCTCCACACTCTTCCTCATTCCAAGACATCTAAAAAAATCTTCATTTCCAATATACTCCAAGATCTACCAAGGCTAGAAAAATGTCTATAAATATGCCTTTTATTCCCTTCATATCTTATAAAAATTTCATAATATGATGAAATCCCCATGGTAACCCTCAAGAGTGTCACATAATTTTGTGGAGATAACACTATTACACCCATTGAGCATATATGAGATATGGTTAATTTTTACAATATCCACAATGCCACCCAAGAGAATTTAGCCATTAAGTTGTTATAAATATTATTCAAGGAAAAATATTTAGATTGGTATAAGAATTTAGATCCTAATGTAATCAAATGATGGGATGAATTTAAAGAGTGGTTGAGTAAGAGGTTTGAAAATAAGAGTGATCATTTGTCACTAGCTAAATAATTGACTACTATTAAGAGATCCATGTTTGAAACACAATGAATGAGAGAGGGGTGAATAACTCTCTTAATAGTTTATTTCACATGTACTTTAACATCCCTTTAACCATCACCACAATATAAAGATACAAAAATGCATAAAGAGTCATTCACATGAGCATAACACAATAAAACACACATATGAGTGAGAAACCATCAAGGGGAAGACAACCCACCAATAATTTAAAATGGAATATAGTCATATAATCCAAAACATCACAATTTAGTAAGTACCAAATCCACATGGATCACTAACCCCAACTAGCTAAGTACCAACCCAACTAGGATTTATCAAGCACCAACTTGCAAGGAGGCACCAACCCCCTAGATGATTCGGCACCAACTCAGACATCAAAAACCTTTGATCGCATTCATAACACCTTGTTTCTCATTAAATATATTATTATCACATTATTAAATTCTTCTCTCTTTTATCACTTTCAAACTACATTTTAATTTTATTTGCTCATCTATGTATCTTTAATATAGATTAGGTCATATGACCTTGATCTTCATTTATAGTACCCCTGTTAGATCTTCATGAAAGGCTATTTTCACCCTTATGATGGTATATGAGAACTCCTTTAGCTCTTGAAATTTCTATATCCTTTTATTTTAATCACACATTCTCTAAATAGTCACAAAAAATAACAAGACCTCAACATATTCATAATGAGCATTATAATTCATTACATAGGGCAAAATGACTAAAAAACACTCATGCAACTTGCTTACTCATAACTACCAATTTTACTCAAAGACCAGTCATAGTGGCAATGACCTTAAACACATATATGACCACTTTCAGAGCTTTATAATGTATGTATGTGATCTTATTATAACATTATACAATTATTAAATATTAATATAACATGTTAAAATGGCAAATATTGGTCTTGTAGACCAATCTCATGACCTTACATCTCATTATCTCATCTATTCTAGACATGTCAACTTGTGAGCAAATTTTTCACTATAATCACTAACCTCTAAAACTTATAATAAACATGAACATGTATTATAATTACTTAAAAATTTCTCCATGAACTTGGATTCATCCTTATTTAATGATAACACATTCCTAATAATCTTCTCACCTTTGCCTAGGTTTTTCACAGTTTCCACCATTAGCCTTATTAATGACTAGCTAACTTGGATGAATATTTTAGCATACCTAAGGGATAAACCCTATCCATAAAACACAAGTGACATAAAATACAATTTCCAAACTTCTCCATCTAATTACTTACATACTTTGACTTGGTTAACTTTAACTTCTACAACAAATCTCTGAGAAACTAGCACTTTCTTATAGGATCTACTCACACACCTAACAAATCATCACACCTATATGTGTCTAGGAGAGTTTAATATAATATCCAATAGTTTTTCTAGTCATTTTAGACCATTTTTGGCTGTTTTGAACCATATATTGAACATCAGGTCACTATTAGGATTCTACGAGGGTTTAAACCTATTTCCATTCTTAATGATCATTCATAAAGGATAACTCCTTAATCACAAAACTAATGCCTAAATTTTTTGAATGGGAGGATTAACCTTATACCATTAATATATTAGGTTTAAATTCATAGGTTTGATGAGATAATGATCACAATAAAAACCTTCTTGGGTAGAGATCTCTTCATTCTATGCACTCGAGAGACTTTTAAAAACATTTTCATGCCTTATCCTTCCAAATTTGACATAAAAATTCATGAAAAAACTTGAAACAACATAACTTACCTCTAAAAATTCTTATATGATATTATACAACTTGAAATCAAATCACGACCCCTCATTAGGCCACACTCTTTCTTTGTTTCCTTAGACCTTAACCTACAAATCACATTAGGCCTTGAAACTAACCTTCATGCCTCTTTTTATGTGCTCTCCACTACTATCACATACTCAAAATACCTCATAAATGATTAAAAAATTCCATAGACCCTTCATATTACTTGAGAACATATCATGATGCTTCATTACGCCAAGTAAGGTCTAGAAGAGGTCTAGTTGCAGACTTGACCTATAGGTCCTGCCCCTATAGGATCACCTTGAGACTCACATGAGTGCTCCAATGCCTCATATACATGATCAAACAACCTAATAAAACTTATCATGCCTATGTTCACTCATATCACCAAACCATCATGACCCTTCATACGCAATACTATACATCTTATACACACACCTTCTCAAGATACTTACTATGCTCGAACACTAGACAATTCTAATAAGAAACTTCCATGTTGACGTTCACATCACTCATGTAGACATAATAACATATACTATTCATGTATTACATTCTCAATATCACTACAACATTGATCAATATTCTCTCTCATAGCTACGTTCTTCAATGACCTTATGAACACCTTTCTCAAGAACCTTTGACATCAATGTCAAACCTAAATAATAGTAATAATTCTAAAAAATATACCTCTTTGTCATTGCTGGAAAAACACACTACATACTAATCATTCTTATCTTCCTATTTTGGTATTTTCCCCCTTTGACATAAATGACAAATTTATGTTTGTAACTCCTTGGATCACACTCTTTACAACCAAAATACATAACACATAGGACTATGAGTTTATGAGACATAATACAAACATTCTCCCCCTATCTCCACTCATACCTTATTGGAAAAAATCACTTTTTCTTGGATCTAATGATCACAATTAGCTTCCCCTAAGTACTTTTATTCTTTAATGATTATTAGGGGTAGAAATTACACCTAATTCTTATCTTAGGTATTCAAATGTTACCTTTGGAAGTGATTTGGTCAAGATGTCTAGAATCTAATATTGTGTAGAAACATATTTAAGTATGACACTTTGTTCACTTATATACTCTCTTAGAAAATGATACTTGATAGGAATGTGCTTGGATGATAGGGTTATTTCAGATTTTTATCTCACTTGTTTTGTCATAATAGATAGGGCTAGGACCATTGTACTCCACCTTGTAATCTTTTAGAGTCTATCTCATTTATAGGACCTGAGTGTAACATGAAGATGATATAATCTACTGATCCTCATATTCATATAATGGTAATGATAGTTTCTTCTTGTTTATCCATGAAACTAGGCACCCACCTAAAAATAAATATCATCCATAGGTATTGTTCTTATCATCCAGAATTCCTACCCAATTTACATCTATACAGGCTATCAAATTAAAATACTTGATTCTTTGATATCATAACCCATACTCCATAGTCCCCTTGAGATACCTATGTATTACTTTGAATACTTGTAGATGATTCTTCTTTGGATCTACTTTAAACCTTCCCACAAGACCTGCTACTTAAATGATGTCAGGTCTAAAGTTAGTGGTGTATAATATACTTCCAATAATTGACCTATATGATGTCTGATTGACCTTTGGAGACTCATCTAACTTGATTAACTTTCACCTTGTGATCATGGGTGTAATAATTTCCTTGAAATATTCCATCTCAAACTTCTTTAACATCTCTCTTATGTACATGGCTTGTGAGATGAATATACATTTTTTGAGTGATTTGCAACCCAAAAAATAATTATATTTCTATTAGCATGGATTTCTCAAACTCTTTATTAATCACCTATGCAGAGGCCTTGGTCATGTTCTCATTGCTTCCATAAAATTTGATGTTATACACATAGATAACAATAATCAACTGATGCTCATGTTTTGTCTTTATGTATAGATTACTATCTGCAACTCCTATTTAGAATCATTCATCTAATAAATTCCTATCTAAATTAGCATACCAAGATCTAAGATCTTTAATAAGACCATAGTGATCCTTTTTCAATCTAAAAATATAGTCCTTGTCATCTGATAGTGAGAAACCATAAGTTTTCTCAATGTACACTTCTTATTCTAAATCCCCATTCATAAAGGTAGAATTGACATCCATATGGTATACCTTTAACCCTTTAAATCTTGCATATGCAATAAATAATCTGATAGCCTCCAATATCTTTATAGGTACAAATGTCTCCTCAAATTATACCTCTTCAACTTGTGCGTATCTCATACATACCAATATATCCTTATTCCTAGTGACTTCTTCATCTTCATTCAACTTTTTTCTAAACACCCACTTTGTGCCAATGACACTCTTGTCTTTAGGCCTAGGAACTAGTTCCCAAGTCTCATTTTTCTCTATTTGGTCTAACTCTTCATTAATAACATATATCCAAAATTTGTATTTCCTTTCTTCTATAAGATTCTTAGGTTTAATCTTAGATAATAGAGAAACATTCTCTTGGTTTAGATTACTTGCTAGTATTCTCCTTGTTTACATACCTACATTCTTTTTTCCAATGATTTGAGATTTAGAGTGATATCTTTGAATCTACCTTGAGGGACCTTTTGAGTCCTTTCTCTCCTAAACTTCTTCTTCTTCCTCATCTACCTCTATAGTTTTTTCTTCGTTCTTGAAATCCATATTATCTAAAGTATCCTTTGAGTGTGAGTGTGATTTCCTTATCTCATTAATATTCACGTTGGTGCTTTTCATTATCTTCTATAACTTATTATTATAACATCTATAGGCTGATCTAATTGATGAGTATCCCAATAACATACCTTAATTAGATTTACAATCAAAATTTCCTAAGTCTACATCATTTTTTTGATGAAACATTTATTCCTAAAAGCTCTAAAGTGTTACACATTAGCAAGTCTACCATTCCACAGTTCATAAGGATTCTTATTTCCATTAATCCTTATATATCCTATAATAAAAATGTATAATGTAATTCTTACTACCTCTATCTAATATCCATTAGATAATATAGACTCATTTATCATAGTTATATCCATCTATTGAATTATCCTATTATTTCTTTTCATTTGCTAAGGTTTCTTAGATGTTGATAACTATCTCCTTATGCCATGAACCTCATATAAGTCATCAAAATCATTATACCAAAACTCTCCTCCTCTATTATATCTTAGTCACTTGATCTTCCCATTCTTATCATTCTCAAGAAGAGCCTTGAATTCCTTGAACTTGTCAAGAGATTATGAATTTTGTTTTAAAAATGCAATCCAAGTCATTCCTTTTTAGTCATCTATGAGTAACATGAAGTAGTTATCTCGATGATTGATTTGAATTATTATAGGCTAATAAATATCAAATTGTATTAACTCTAAGGGTCTTTTGGTAGATTACTCATTGAAATTAAACCTTATTCTAGTATGTTTACATTGTTGACAAGCCTTGAAAAATGTGTATGTATGTTTGGTGATCTTATGCATGTTCTTCATATAATTCTTAGTGCTTATCTTGACCAAATTGTAAAATTTTAGGTGACATAAATTTTTTTTCCATACCCAAATTTCATTCATCTTTATCTTAATGCACCTCTCCTTCTTGATCTCATTAAAGACATATATATTGTTCTTAGTCCTCTTAGCATTAACAAGTAGCCTTCTTAATTTAGCTCTCCTTATCTCACACCCTCTATTATGAAAGGTTAGTTTGTGTCTTTGATTGCACATTTGAATTACACTAAGTAGGTTATGTTTTAAACCTTCTACATATAACACATTTTGTGTCTTGGTCTTCACATTATCCAAACTCAAAACACCCTTACAAACTATATTGGTAGTTATGTTGTCTCTAAACCTCATTGTTATTGTAATATTTTTATTCAATGATAGGAACTTATTTTTCTCTCTTATCATGTCGCTTGAGAAATAATTATCTATATACCATTTCATATCTTCATCTTGAATCTAAAAGGTAGTCTGGGCTAGCATAAAATCCTCTTTATTCCTTTATTCCTCTTTATAAAATAGTTCATCTTGACTCTTGAGCTAAATATGATTATTCCTAACTTACTTTGGCTTCCATATTGATGTTTGATTCTTCTCTTTTGTTCTAGGAGCTTCATATGTCTTATTTAATCTTGACGTCCTTATAACTCTATTAGAGCATAATATTACAATGTGCCCTATATTATGATAGATTTAGCAAACAACACTTTTATACTGACTTCTTGACTAATTAATCCATTTCCCATGGTCCCATGATGACTTATCCTTTATTGCATTGGGTTTATTGATTGGCCTTTTCATGTTGGTACTCTTAACTTCTTCTAAATTATCGTGCTTTATCTCAAAATTTCTCATTTTGTCTATGAGATACTCATGCTCATCCCTTAAGGAATCTATATTTTTATTAAACCATTCATATTCATCTTAATTTTACATAAACCTTGTGTTGACACCTTCTAATTGACTCTTGAGATCCTTGATAGTCTTTTTTGATCACAAGACATCTTGTGCTTCTTAGGATCACCTTCAAGCTATTATACTTATTTCAAAGGACCATGTTATGATACCATTTTTTGGAAACATAGTTATTGATATGGGTGATCATTCTCTTAAAATTTTATTTCAGATGTACTTTAACAT
>JARHVA010004316.1:0-2500 GCA_037957365.1 Torreya grandis | reverse complement strand
TTTTTGGAGGATTTCACTACTGATATTGTAGATAAATTATAATCTAATTCATCATACATGGATTTTAAAACTAGATATGAAACTAAGGTTACAATCATATCTAAACCTAATTCTAGTTTTCATTTTGAAACCATACAAGACAAACATTTACAAGGTTAATTTCACCATCATTGATGAGTAATATCATCCTAATGATCGTGAACTATTTTTTCCTCTTGAAAACATATTGAATATGTTACTTTATGAGTGGGGGGCATAAAATCATGAGTATTTCCCATACAAAGGTGTTGAAGAATTTTTGTTTGTGTCTATTGTTTTCATGTATAAAGTAAAACCATACCCTCTCTCTCTAAGAGAAGTTAATATAGTGATGGATTATGGAAAATTTCCTTTAATAGCTCAATAATCATGAGTGGAGTAGTGAGTATTATGCTAGTTTTTACTTCAAATGAAAGGTACTATTCTAAAATTAGATTTAAATTTAGTTGTACTTTTAATGCATCTAAGTATGAGGCTCTTATACATGGGCTTCAATGGAAAATAAAGAAAGGAGTGAAGAAAGTACAAGATTTTGGATACATTAAACTAGTTGTCCATGAAGTAAAAGGTAAGAGTGCTACCAAGAATCTATTGTTGAGGTCCTACAAGCATATAATATAGGACATTATTGAATATTTTGAGGCCTTCAACATCCAATCATCTCCAAGAGAAAATAATCAATGTGCTAATATTTTATATTTAGTTGGATCTCAATTGGACATCCTTAATGATATCAAGAACTTAAAAAATCAACCACATATCATGGTGGTAGTAAGGTAATAAATATTAGATAATGATGTCAATTGGAAAATGTTTGAGTTTGAAAAAAAAACATGTTTTCTTCAAAAAGAAGCTAAGTTTTATTATAAAAAACTAGGACAAATTAAAGAACCAATATGGAGACCAAATTATACAATTGAGGTCCAATAAGCTTCCCAAAGAGTTGGTTACTCTTTACAACATATTAAATGAAATTGATCAAATGAGAAGGGATAAATTAAGCATGTCTACCAAATAATAACATCATAAAAAGGTGGATATATTCAAATACAATATTCTTAATATTGGAAAGGTACATACTTTAGCTAATAGAGATGCATTTGTTGAGTTATCTAGAGAGTTTTCTCAATTTCTTTTGGAAATATAATGATCTTAAGGGTTTTTATCATACATTATAACAACAAACTATATAACTTGATCCAAATTCTAATCCTATAATACAAATACAAAGGGCCATTAATCCTAAATTTGAGATTCTAATGATAAAATAGATAACCAAGTTGATAGAATCAATAATCATAATCACCATTAAGCACTCTTCATGGGTTACCAACCTGGATCATATGAGAAATAAGAGTGGAGAAATCAGATTATGTGTGAATTTTAGAGACTATAATAGGGTGTCATTAAAGGATCATTATTCCTTACCTTCCATGGAGCAAATTATTTAATTGGTTAGAGGTTTGAAACACTTTTCTACCTTGGATCACTATATAGGTTATAAATAAGTATTGGTGAAATAAGAAGATAAATATAAGATACATTTTACTAATAAATGGTGTACATATGCCTATAATAAAATTACATTTGGGCTATATAATGTAGGGGCTACATTTAAAAGAGTGATGGATATGTATTTCCAAGATTTGATCAATCAAATGGTGATAGTCTATCTTGATGACATACTAATTTTCTCAAGAATGTTAGTGATCACCTAGCTCATCTTAGATTTACTTTTGGAGGTGTAGACAATAAGGAATTTCTCTAAACCCCAAAAATGTGTTTTTATAGTTCATGAGGGTAAGTTATTAGGCCATATGATTTACAAGTATGGTATTGCTATATATTCTAAAAGTGTGAGCACCATATTGTATTAGTCTTTTCCCAAGCATAATAAAGGTTTACCAAGTTATATTTGGAAAATAAACTTTATGAGAATGTTTATACCTCTATTTTATAACTTTGTGAATCCCATTATATCCATGTTGTAGAAGCATAAAGATATTGTTTTAACTAAATAAGGAAAATAGTTTTGAGGACATTATGTAAGATAATGCACAAGCACCAACATTGATTATTCTTAATTTATATAATTATTTATTATTTTATGCCTTTGATAACCCTAAAACCATCTCATCCATGTTGATGTAGCATAATAGTGAAGGTTTTGAGTAGCCTATTCCTTTTTTAGTCAAGGTATACAAGAGTATGAAGAGATATATACCTTAATTGAGAAGAAAGTGTTGTCAATCCTAAGGAATCTTAATAAGTTTAGGCATATGATGTCTAATAAAAAGATTCATGTCATGGTGACCTACCCAATCATAAGATTATTCATTTTGATAAAGGATTTGAATGAGAATAAAGATGGATGGTTAACTAATGTCATGGAGTATGAAGTGGATATCAATGCCAATAAATTGATAAGAGTAAGAGGGATATGTGAACACTTATAAACAAA
>JARHVA010004315.1:1487500-1613602 GCA_037957365.1 Torreya grandis | reverse complement strand
ACGAGGGGGAGGAGGGCATGGTAGGGGGTTTGTGGTGTTCAAGGGATTACTACATATAATTTTAATCTTCCTCTTTAATTTTTATTTTCTATCAGTTTATCCTATATTATCTTTAACTAATTTCTCTACATCAAATTACTCTCTTCTATCTATTTATTTTAATTTATTGTCTTATATTAATCATGTTTCCAACTTATGTTCTCTAATTACTTATTCTACTGTATTTGTAACTAAAATGTCTAAATATACTTATAGTGATTTGATATTTATTCCTTACCTTTCTATTATTTCCTCTTTATATTTAATCTCACTACTCTCTTCTTCACTACTTTTTACACTTTCTACTTTCTTGTAGATAATTGGTATGATATTTCCATAACAATGAGATAGTATTAAAGAAACATGGACAATAAATGATGTGGATTAAGGGGTAATTATATTATTATTATCATCATGTTATCTTTGAAATAAAACTAGTTCTCATATATATACATGGTTTATCTCAAGGTTGTATATATTATATGTAACTTAGTGTCATGTATGGATTTATGTAAAACAAGGAAGAAGTCATTACAAATTTTGGTGTAACTAGGGAAATGTAGATCATTGTATAAAATGATAAAATTGACATGAATTGGATTATTTTCCAATGGAAACTAGGGACTAAATAAACTTGCACTAAATGAAAATACACAAAAAATACAATCAGCCTAATATGAGGTGATATTAAAATTCTTGCCTTTCATAAATTCCTTGAATAATTTATAACGTAAAAATAAATCAACTCACCGCAATTAGGAGGTTTCCCTTATTTTATCATATTTTTGAGAAGGGGTACCTTAAAAATTTTGACATTATATGTCAATGTTCTTATAAATAAGTTTTTAATAAATACCATGGCCTCTCTAATAGTTATCTTTAAAATATTCATCAAATAATACATGTCTTGTTTACATCTACAAGAATTAAATTCCTCACTCCACTTATTTCGAAAATCATTAATTGTGTGCTTAATTTTTAAAATATAAATTCATTATTTTAAGTAAATCAATACATGTTTAAGTAACCTCAACATTTTCATAATTTAAAATCATATAACATATATAACATTTTTCTTATTGGGGAAAACATTTTACCATCCTTAACATCACAGTAATTTCCTATGTCTTTGATAATTTCCTTGTAGAGAAATAATTATGGTTTTGAATTTGATCTATGTAAATAGGTAATCTTTATTCTCCAAGTTTTATCTTATTCTTCACTTGGATACTCAATATCTTGGTAATTATTTAATAAATGGTATAATTTGTTATATTTACCTCTAATACATATATATATATATATATATATATATATATATATATATATATATATATATATATGATGCCTCTTAGTTCTCTTCAACTTTACCTATCATAATTTCCAAATTAGATGCTTAAATTCACAAACTATAAGCTCTTATATCAACTCATGTTCATACCTTGGTGTTATTTTATTATGCAGCTTACAACAATATTCCAAAATAAAACCAAATAGTTTATTTCAATACTCATTTAATTTAGAGCACCCTTCAAATTTTAAAATATTTATATCATGGACTTTATACTTTAATAGTTTATTATTTCACCCAAGTAAAATTATTAAATAAATTAGAATAATAAATAACATTTCATAAATGACATGGTAAAAAAAAAGGTTAAATAATATTTTAATCCATACATGTGGTACATGCATGGTTTCCTATAATACCATGGTAGTAATGATTTGGGACTTGATGACTCTTTCAAGTTCTTGGTGAATAGGATTAAGACATGCATTCTTCATCCTAGGAGTATTAAAAGCTGTATTTATTTTTTATAAACATTTGAAAATAAATGTGTAAAATAATACCAAAGGTGTCCATGTGGCTTATTCTCATTTTAATGATAAAAATAAAGACATTACCTGTGACACATTAAGTATAAAAAAATAACCAAGGTCAAGGATGTAAAAAACATATATGGACATTTTCAAGATATAAAATATAGAATACAATAAACCCAATAATTAAAATAAACCCAAGATTAAACAATTATATATAATCTTGATACCTATTAAAAATTTCATAAACAACTTTTGATTAATTAGTTTAACAAAAATATAATAAGGCTAAGAAATAACATAAACAAAATTTTAATTTTATAATGAAATAACTTAAGGGTTAATTTTAAAAGACAAATTTGATGGTTTGATTTTATATTTTAAGCCTTAAAAAATATTTACTCTTGCTTGGTCAAGATTATTCTTCCCATGTTATTTAAGAAGAACTTGGCTTAGTTGATGATAACAATTGATGATTTATAGGGAAATACTCCTGACTATTTATAAAAGAAATAATATCTAGTTTTGTATGCATGTTAAAACCAATAAGAAATAAACAACAAATCAATAAGTTTAATAAACATCAGTTACTTTTAATATATTCCTTGAAAGGGTGTAATTCATAAAATAAATATTCTAATGTTTAGCTTTCAAGTTCTAATCAGTCTCAAATGACCCTTTTGCCCCAGGGTCTAGGTATAAGTCTTATCTTTAGGTAGCATAGGTTTATTTTTTAATTAAATATAGATATTATCCATTTTATTGGTTATTAATCTATTACCATCTAGATGGCCATATTCCCGAAAAAGATACCCCTAATTCATTATAGGAATTTCTATACTTATAACTAGTCATCCATAGTCCTAGTAGATTTTATCTCGATCACCTATTTTTATGATTATAGCAATATGTTTTGAACCAAAAATATGATTTTTAAAGAGGGTTTAGATTATGTTGTAAAACTTGGACCAGATTTATCTTTTATATTTGCCTCTCTTTTTTATCATGAGGTTCTAAGTAAAAAATGAATTTTCATGATGCTTACTCAACTTGACCTAATTTTATTCTATTTACCTCGATCAATTATAAATTGGGTTATTAACCTTAAATATTATTTTATAATTATGGAAAATACTTTCCAGTGTCAATTTCCATTTGTTATCTCAAATTATATGGAAATTGATTTACTTAGGTTAACTGTATTAGCTAAATGTGGAGTTAAATATCACTTACTTTAAATAATTTAATTTAAGTTAATAAACTCATTACTATAAAAAAATAAAAAATAATAATAATAATAATAATAATAAACCAAAAACATAAACACAAAATAAAATAAAATAAAACACTCACTAGGTAAAACTAGAGGTTTTTAATTAGAGAAACCTGAAAAATAATGTTTTGTATGCCTCCCATTTACAGGTGACACTAAGTTCCTTTCTTTTAAGGTCTTGAATATGAAAATATTTTATCCCATAATTTATTTCATATTTTAAACATTATCCAATCTATAATGTACTATTTGTTATTCTCTTTGATAATATTGAATGAAATGATATATGGGGAGAAGCAAGGTCATTTGAAAGATTAGTTATTTTACATACATGAGCATATATGGATATGTAAAAGTTTTATGTTTCACCGGTAATGTCTCCATAAACATATCCTTCAATATAGGGAGACATCTTTACAAATTTATTAATTCTTCTCTTGTTTTTCCATAGGGAATATTTCAAACAATTATGCCATCCTCTATGATATTTTCTTGCAAATTTATTGATCACGTCTATCAAGTTATTATTTGTGTACTTTAATACTCCATTATATTTTTGTTATATGTTTGATACAAAATTTAATATTATGACATTTTTATATGTCCATTTGATTAATTATACTAATATAAAGGTTGTTTCATTACCACAAACCAATGATATATGAAAACCAAACCTTTTGACAATGTTTTCCTCCAACAATTCTATTACATCATATATTATTCTATACTTTAAGGATTTGGTTTTTTTATACATGGTGAAATGATATATATCAATTAAAAAATATTGTGACCAAGTGATGAAATTTGATTTATGACTCCCAAAAAGTGTAGCCCCAATTTCTCAAATGATTAATTTTCTATTCCTAATTAGAAGTACATTACAAAAATATTTTGTCTTTCAAATTATAATTAGCATGCATGGATTTTTATAGCATGTTTTTGAGTGTCCTTGAAAATAGTGGGTCATTAATATCCCAATATAATAATATTATGTGAAGTGATATCCCCAAAGGAGAGACCACCTCCCAAACTTTCATTAAGTTATTGGATAGCTAGTTGTGCTTGCTCTTTTTCTAGGGATCTAAGATAGTGTCCTTCAAATTTATACCTATAAAATATTTTATCATAAATTTATTAATTTTATAATTTTATTTTCATAACCCTTCACTAAATTGAATTTTAATTCCTTAAAAAAGTGTCCTAGAAAAGGTATTGGATAATATAGATGCATACCATTTATTCTATACTTCACAAAATTACCTTCTCTAATTATATAATAGATTTATTTCCATTGAATTGTCTTTTTGGTTTGTTTTACTATTCAAATTATTTAATGTTGGATACCCATTTTCCTCTCTTATAATTTCATCTAATTAAAAAATGCCTTGACCATGGGGTTAAGGAATATAGCATGAATTTTATTATTTAAGATATATGTTTTGAATTACTTAACCACTTGTAATAAGTCATAATCTTATTTTTAAATATGGTAATACCTTAATTATACATTATTGAAATGGGACTCATAAATTCTATGTTTTTATATATTTTATCATATATTAATATGTCAGAAAATACATGTTTAAATATATTTCATAATTTGGGTTGATCAACAATAGTGTTGAGATGACTGTTTATTCAATTTATTATAAATATTACTTACCTCTTTCATTCATTATATTTTTTCATCTTGTTTTTAACATCAAATTTATAGGTGTCATAATTTATAAAATTTATAAAATAAATTATGTTAATTTTTTATCTTTCTAGAGAAATATTTCAACCCATTTTTATTATTAAGAATGTTATATCATGCATTACCTTGACTCTTTCTTGATTAATTAATATACTACATTTGGTAACATGTCCAAAAAACTTAAATTGTTCATCACCAAAACCACTTTTTGAATTCAAATATGTTTCATAATATATATACCTTTCAAAAACCTCATGGAAGTGTTAAATATGTTACTCCCTATCTTTATAAAAAATAGTGATATCATCCATGTAAATAATTCTAAACTTACCCACTAATAATTTGAATGTGAAGTCCACTGCTCATTGAAAAGTTACACCTACATTAATAATACTAAAAATCATTCTTTTATAAGACAAGGTTAGCCATGTAGTATTAAATAATATTTACATATGTCTTGTTAATCTACTAATATCTGGTTATATCCAAAAAATGCATCTATCAATGAAATAATTTATGATTCATTTACTATTTTTGAAACTTCAACCAAATAAGGTAGTGGATGATTTTATTTTCATAATATTTATTCAATTTTATGGAATCAATGCATAACCTTATTTATTTATTTTTTAAAATCCATACATAATGACAAATAAATAATAAAATATTGAGGATACATGAAATTTTTTTTTAAAAAAATAGAAACAAGAATATTTGTTTAATATATTTCTCTATTGAAACATATAAGACATGATATCAATGATAACTACCCAACTCATCTTCATGATCAATATTTTAAAACCCAAAGGACTATGAAGGTGAGGATTTATATATATCACTAAGTTTATAATAAAATTAATCATGATTTTTATATCAAGTTGAATCATCATCACTATTAATGTAATGGTTATCATACAATTAGTTTCCATAGTTATTTTATTCTCCTTAAAAGAATAACTTTTTTGGACTATGTGGTTGAAACCCTACTAGGAGATTTAGACTAAATTTTTTTTAGATGATAAAATAATAATACATTTGTACATGCATGAATAGGTGATTTAAACTTATATGTTTTCACTTAAGTTTTTATGCTTTGTTGTTTATGTATCACTTTGGGTAATACCTTATGTTGTTGAATGGGTGACTCATAAGATGTGCCTAGAAAAGTAATAAATTTTTAATTGTGCACAAAATTTAAAAAATTATGTAATTTGGATGGGATAATTAAATTTTAAATATTTGAAAATATTACAATTAATATATCGTATGTAATTTTATCTATAAATACATTAAACTACACTAGAAATCTCTTATAACCTATGGCAATTAATAATGTGACACCCATGCAACTAATACCTTCATAATTTTAAAGAATAAGATATATAAATTTTTTTTTAATTTATTTATTTTAACATATAATATAATTAAATTACATTGTGAATGTGTTTAATCTTAAGCCACTATCAACCAGAATGTCTTAAGTTTACTTTGAACATGAATATAGTGAAGCTTGTATAAATAATGATCAATTTTTAGAATCATATATTGAATTATCATAGTAATATAAAGTAACATATAGATAATACTTACATGGATTTTTTACCACACTTATAAAAAATATAGCATATGGTCATTTTAAACTGATGATTGTTATTTGGGGGTTTTATGTGAACATTATATTTATTTTTAGTAGCATGATTAAGAAGTGGATTGGTAAAAACATTAAAATGATGATTTTTTGGATAAATTAACTTATGTAACATACTATTATGTCCTTACACATAAATAAAATTTATATAAATTATATCTTCAATCTTATGTCTAAATGAAAATATTTTGTTTGTAGTATAATCTAGATATATATGATAATCAAAATATGCATTCATGTCATAATTCTTACTTAACATCCAAGATGAGTCAAACTTACACTTAGGAGGTAAAAATTTCATTTTACACTCAAGTAATTATTTAATAAATTTGTCAGGACTCTAAACTAACCATGTAAATTATCTATGTTCTTGACTATTAAATAGAACCATGCAAGGTGGTTGAGATATCACATTGGCTAAATTATTGTTATGATTATTAGTTTGACAAGTAATAGTATCATCAACATTATATTTTTATGTTTATTTACCTTTATTTTTAACTCCATTATAGGTATGGCTTATATTATAATATTTATTCATATTATCCTTTAAAAGTTTGATCTCATAGTTTTGAACTATATGACAAAGATCATCAAAATATTCATTTATTAAAAATAGTTATTAAATTATGATAATTTGATAAGTGAAATAAAATATTTTATAATTAAATATCAAGTAATTTATGACATGTCTTTGTAAGTATTATTTTTAAATTTAGGCACAAACTCATTAATCGACTCATTAGGTCCTTATTTTAGCTAGTTAGGCTATGAAAATGTTAAATTTTTAGTTACGATTGATATAAAAATAGTTAATACACAATATAAACAATAATTGAAATAATGCATAGATATTGATGATATTATGTAAAACCAATCCAAGACATGATAATTGATACTTATAGGAAATTTATTACTTAACAATCTATCATTTCGTTTAAAGTTGAGACAAATAGCATAAAAATATCTAATATGATGTGAAGGGTTATTTAGACATGCAAATTAATAGTTAAAACTTATGTATAATTAAATAGGTATGAAAATGGTAGATAATAACCTCATAAATTAAATGATTGTGTAATATCTCATAAGAATAAATTATGTGACTTGATTTGTTAGACCCTTGATTAATTTTTTGAATTTGTACTTGTACATTTTGAATATCTTGTTAAAGCAATGCATATTAAAATGTAATAGAGCCAAAATGTGTCGGAATAAACATTATTATTTTGATAAATAATATTACCAAAATATGGATATTTAAAATTAGGTCAATAATGTTGAGAAATAATATGAGGCATCAAAGAAGTGTTAAGTTAAGAATGATTATAAATAGTAACCTACGTAGAAGTAATATGAAAAGGCAAAAAAGTAGGATCAAAATGAGAAACAACCTAATTTCCTATTATTAAATAAAAACATGTATAAGGTGGATTATAATCATTTAAATTTTAACTTACAACATGTACTTTTTAAAATATATATTTCTTAGCTAAAATTTCCTTGGTATTTCTTACAAGAGAATCAATTTATCACTCAATTTATAAGATGTTCCTCAATCATTTATCTAAATCAAAAAAATAGTATTCATTATTCATCTACTTTGTATCATTATTTATGTCATGATATCAATTTCATCATTATAATTCACAACATTTTTATACATAGAATTGACATCATAAGCAATATCATTACAAAAACATGAATTTTTATCCTATAGCCGTTAACCATGGGAACCCATAGTAACTAGTTGAGACTACCTATAATAATGATTACAGATGGACATTTTCCATAACATAACATAAATACCAATTTTCATATATAAATTACTTCCAACTCCTTCAAAAAACCATGATGAGAAGTTATTAGAATTATATGGGAACTCCTTTGGACCATGTTTTCATTATTGGATTATTCATTCATTCGATTTTAACCATTATAACATCATTCTTGTCTTTATCTAATTTTTTAAATAGTATTAGATCTTATGATTATAACTCATTGTGTATTTGTTTAAATAGTAAGTACCTACCTCCCCTATCTAAGGATATGATTTACAATTTATATCAAAAAGTGAAATATATTAAGTGAGTGAGAAGTGAAAGAGATGTTGTAATCTTTGTACTTTAATGTAGCAATCATTATATTACTATAAAAATAATAAATAAATCTAAAGTAATTTGAGTTAATATGTTTTAATAAAGTAAGGGATATAAACATAATTCCAACCAATAAGGGATAAATCACAAAGATTTATTATGATTATCCCATTTGTTAGGTAGATCTTTTATTCTCATCATGTGTTTATATTCTAGATTTTTGTTTGTACCTTTTGGTTTCCATATTTTATATCCTTACAATCAAATTATTATTATATGTTAATGATGAATAATATTATGTTCAAAATATGATAATATTCCAAAATAGTCTTAGTTTCCTTTATGAAATTTCCCTTTCATGCAAGTGTGTTTACATTTTGTCATTTACATTTCTACAAAGTGTGTTTCATATACACAAAAATTAGTACATTAGCCTTTGAAAGAGTCTAGTGTGAATATATAGCTCTAAAATTTTATCAAAGTATACAGATCTTAGGTTGAAAATTTAATGAAAAAGAATTATCAATAAACTAAGTGGTTACCTTATTAGTAACTATTGGTTGGTGGGATTGTACATATAATGACTGGACTATGTCAGTTTAATTAGGGAGTTGATTTTTATAATCATTTTGGTGTTATTTATGGGTAATATTTCAAGAATTATAATATTAAAAGGTTTGGTAATGTTTCCTAATTTCATAGAATAATATATTATACTTTCATAAAATTAAATTTCCTACTTTATGGTGTAAAAAAAATCTTTTTTTCTAATGTAAATTTTCTTGCTTTCTAGTGTAAAGTCATTGTTTTATAGTGTAAAATTTATTGATTTCTAAATATAATTATCACTTTCAAGAGAAAATTTATTGATTTCTAACTTTAGACTATATTTTATAATTAGAATAGTCAAAACAAAATAACATATTTTAGACTAACAATGTGCATAGTAGGGTAGAAAATCGAAAAGAGGGTGGAAGTGTTTGTATACAATGTGAAATAAGTCACTTGGGAAGGATATTTCCTAAAATATTAAACTTCTCTACATAAGAAGATGATGAAACTTCACCTGAAGTAATAGAGATATCACCTATAGTAATAGATATAGCACCTATAGAATCATAAATATCACATATATCAATAAAGATATCATCTATAGTTATAGATATATCACCTACAAAGATTAGAAAGATGATTGTAGTTAATTCACATCATCTATTAGAAGTAAAATAATTATAATCAGAGGAGTTCTTGGTTGAACTATTAAAATGGTCTAAGAAAAATGGATATGAGGACCCTCATACCCATAAGAAAGACATATTTTCACCATTGGGGGTTGTCTAATGTTTGGAAAAGTTGTGGGTTCTATGTTTTTTGGATGAAAATATAAATAACTTTATTATATGATGAAACATATTGATCAAACTCCTTACCATCATAAAAAGTAAGATTAGGAGTCATGAATCTAGATGGAAAAGGTATTGTTTTTATGTGATGTGCCAAATGTGTATGTAAAATAACATGATAATCCAAGGCATGTGATGGTCGAGTAGCACTCTACTCAATATGTAACACCTTAACATGTAGAGAATGCATATCATGCATAAGGGATTGTGTATCTAGAGAGGAGGAATTAGCCATAGGAGGTGTTACCATTATTGAAGGTTTTCAATTTAGAATAGGTTTTTCTACAAGATAAGTTACCCCTAAATTAGGTGTAACAATATTGTTATCTAGGGAAATATAAGATTGACCCTTTTTTGATTTTTTTTTTATTTCCACTATGTCTTGAAGAATCTACACATGATCTTGGGGTTGTTCCAAAATTTTGTCTCTAAAAATCTATAAAATCTCATCCTTATTGATAATAACATTTTCATTGTTAAGTGGGGGGAGAGTGTCCTGATTCCCATCTTCTATATTATTTTGATCTTGAGTATATTTCTCATCTTTTAATTTATGATTTAGATATGAAAGAGTGTTAGGAAAAAAATTACTAGGTGTAGATGATTATACATGATGAACACTAACATAATATAAAGACTTTGTACATGTAATTTGATTTTATAATAATATGACCTTTTCACGTAATAATTTATTTTGATTATGTAATTATGATACTGATAGTTTAATCCCTTAGAGTCTTACAAGTGAAAACCCTAGTTGATTCTGATTGAATATATAGGAACACACCCTATAGGGGAGAGGTGGAGGCATGGATAGGCTAAGTATGGGTGTTAGTAACAATAATATAGGTTGTATCATCTCATGGAGGAGTGATATCATGGACTTAGTAAGAGGTAAAGTATCTATCACCCTCATGGAGATGAGGAGGAGAAAGAGATTATTTCCTATGAGTAGGATATGACATTTAACCTATAAACATGGTTGTTAGGTATTAAATTTATGGATTAAGTCTAATAAACTATATTATAATTTATCATATATGTATGTAAGTATTTGTTTCCTAATTTAATTCTATAAAAGAGAACAAGAACATGATAGAGATAAAATCAAATATGGCATACATCTTAAGTAATATAAAACATCATGTACATATGTGTTTATGTCATCTTTTAATTCATTCCAAATGAAATGAAAGAAGCATGAAAATGAAGGTAGAAAACTTTGTATTAAAAAGTGATAGACTTCATCTATCATTATTATCATGATTATATGAAATACAAATTAGAAAATATAGGGATCTAAAATGTGAGTGTGGGTCTTTGAAGGCTAGAAACATAAACCTTAGGATTTTATAGGGTTAGTTTTTTTTAAATATTTTAATTAACTTGAATTCAAAAAATGATTTAATTTTTTTAGGGTTATGGAGTTTAATCCCTTAGTTGTTAAAGGTTTGAGTATAATAAATCAAGGTATAAATATGCAATAAATATAGCCACTTATTTTAAATAGAATTTAATTAGTTTGACCTATCTAAAAATAGAAATAAATAATGTAAACAATTACTTAGATGGAAATTGATTGAAATAAGAGATTTGGAGTATGAAAACTAGGATAGATGTTAATCTAAGTGTCATGGATAGGATCAAAGTGTCAGAACCCTTCCTAGAAATTAGGGCCCTGATTAGGTAGTAGTTTCATGTAGTGTTAATGTCCCTATTTTGGAACTAGTGTCCTTTGTGCATAATTAATCTGAGCTATTAGGTGCACCTTTATCTATGTCTTCCAATCCTATTCATGTGTGCACAATTTCTAGTTCATTGTAGGTGATCTACTTTGATTAATTTTATATACAAAACATAATCATCCATGTTGATAGGGAATATGGTTGGAATAATTATCAAAGTGTGTTATTAGCAGGTAATATATACATCCTCAATACCTTGTTGTGATGATATTTTCCTATATATCAATACTTTGAATAGGGATCAAGCTCAATGTAATTCTCCCCACCTAAGTGATGGTGTAAGTATAATAAAAGATAGTATGAATGCTAGTTTGAGTGATTTGAATGTTCTTTAGACTATAGATCTAAGTAATATAAGATTAGGAATGTTATATATGGTTTTATGTAGAAGTAACGAAAAATGGGGATTGGTAACCTTAATTATGCACAAGTTGTTCTGAATTTGTTCATGTAATTTTCATATGATTTTCATCTAGTAGATTAAGGGCTAAAATTAATGTATATATATTATTCTATTGTTTGTTTGGGTCTTAAAATAGGTCTAAGTTGACCCTATTTGGTTGTTCATTTTAAAATATATCCATTGTTAACAAAAGGAAGGAAAATGATAATAGTTCCCAAACTAGGACACTATCACCATGGAGCATTACTATTCAAAATTATTACACTAGTGTCTAGGTGGTAGAACCTAAAGCACTAGGGTTCATGATGTTAAATTGAGGGTCTGGGACTACTTTATAGATTTTTAGGGACACATTTATTCTACATAAAGGATGGATGAGTGTCTAAATAGGCCTTAAGTTAGTTCTAGGGCTAAGCAAGGGATGGGTGGTATCAAGTAACACTCTGAGTAGTCAAGTGTCATTTTAGATGATTACACTTATTCATTATCCCCAATCACTCCCTCCTCATCCATCTTCATCCATAATCATTCCTTTATCGATCCTCACCATCTATCATCATCTTTAATCACTCCCTCATCATCCTTAATCACTCTTTCATTGGCCTTCATCATTATTAATTACTCCATAATTAACCCTAATCACTCCCTCATTGATCCTCACCATCCCTAATCATCCCTAATCATTAATTTATCATCCCTAATCATACCTAATCACTCCCTTACTTACCCTCATCATCCATAATTTCTCCCTCATCATATCTACTCCCTATGTCCTCATCCCCCCCCCCCTCATCCTTAATCACTCCATATAATACCTTGATTATGGTTGTAGTAGCTTCCCACTTGTTTTCAATTAGATTATTTTCCAATTCCAATATAATCACTCAAATAAGGCCAAAATAAAATATTATTTCACTCATCTTCTTTCAATCAAATAAGGAACTCATAGATATTGTATGATTTTCTAATGAGATTATAAGATATATATGGAGATCCATGCCTAGATTACAAGAAGATGAGTGAAAGAATAATTTAAGAATCTAATAATATAATTTCAAAATTAAGAATCCAAATTTATATCTACATAAATAGGGGGATAAGAGGCTAGTTTATAATTCTAATCATAACCCCATAGTTGATTGTATTTCCATACTATATCCCTGATAGACTGGATTGATTAATAGATAGATAGGTGTTCACCAATTTGGTATAATATGTTCCAATTTGATAGTTTATAGAGTATGTTTCCCAACCCAACCTAATATATACCTAACCCTATTTATTCCCAACTTGATATATAAATGGAATGAATGGCATATTCCTCAAGCCAATTTATCAAGGAGGGGACACTTAGAGATTGGACATGACCCAATGGGCCCTAAAGGATAAAATGGGGCCTTTCCATATTCTAAGTATTATTTGGTCCCTAATATAGTATATCAAAATATATAATAGGAATGGACACCATACCATAGATATATATGGAAAACCATTCTAAAGTCCCTTCCCTAATCTCAAACCTTCCCTAACCATTAATACAATGGAATATTTCCATACCTACATCATCTATGATAAGGAGTAAGGCAAGGAAATATTGCCTTTTTGATATCTAAATTTGATTCACATAATATCATATTAAGGGAATATTTCCTTCTCTATATATAGAAATAAATTAAATAAAAAATATCAAGGGAAGTTTGTCTTCCTGGTATTTAGCTTTACTTTGATTTTGTATTAAGACATGGCTAATAAAGAAATCTTACTTTCTGATAGATAACTTTTTTCTTACCATACCTACTTAGCTATGCCCTAATAGATAAGGAAAGGGAAGATTACTTCCCAATATATACATTTTTTGTTTTCATACCTAATTTACCTTTCTATAATAGATTCTTATATATCAAGGGAATATTGCTTCCCAATCTATATCTTACATATATTGTTTCCCTACCTACTTAACTATGCCCTACCTACTTAATTTTTTTATTGGAAAGGGAATATTTCTTCCTAATAGATAGAAAGAAAAATGATTTTTTTAATAATGTTACATATGTAATATATTTATACCATTGAGCATGACCTACCTAATTTACCTACTTGAGTATGCCCTACCTACTTTACCTACTTGAGTATGCCCTAACCGATTAAGTATATGAGCCATATATTGATCTTGAGTATCCCATACCTAAATAAAAAATCCATATCTTGATCTTGATTATGCCATACCTACCTTATTTTACTCAAGTATTCCCTACCTACCTATCCTTATTTTTATACCTACTTGAGTATTCCCTACCTGATAAAATTCCCAAGCCATATATTGATATTGAATAACTATATTTAATCCTGACTATATGCATCCTACCTATCCATATATTTAATACTTGATTGAATACCCAAGGCATATATTTAAATGAGAGGGGGAATTCTAACCTATTTAGATAAAAGAGTGACCAGGGATGATTATAAATGATAAAAATTGCATTGCACCCACCATAAATGTATTTGAGGTAGTGATTAGGGATAAGAAGGGATGGGGGAAAAGTGATTATGGATTATGATGGATGATGAGGTTTAATTAAGGAGTGATTATAGATGATAATATATGAGGACAAAGTGATTAGAGATGATGGGGAAGTCTTTATAGATGATGATGATGATCAATGAGAGAGTGATTATGGATAATGAGGGTTGATAATAAAGTGATTAAGGATGATGAATGATAATGAAAATACATTGCACCATATTTATATATAGGGGGTAATATATTTTATCTGGGTACCTTATCTACATAATGTGTGAAATACTAATTCATTACATTATTTATTATTGAATAGGTACTGAAACACATTCTTAAGATGAAATGGCATTGACCAAGCCATATCTTGAAAGGAGAGGGGGAATTATAACTTTTATATAGAAAGGAGTGATTAGGGATGATCAAGCATAAGAATAAATCCACTAAAACCACCATAAATGTATTGGAGGAAGTGATTTGGGATGATAAAATCTATTAGGTGAAGAAAATATAAATATTAAAAAGGCAAGCTTCCCTTTTATTACTCCCTAGTAGATGAATTATGTAGGGAAAGATTCCATTACCTCATTTTGGGTAGGGAAAGTTTGATATTGGGCTAGGGCCTTCATAATGGTGACCCTAATATATGTATGCTGGGGATCCCATTCTTATTCTAGTTTTAGATATATTTTATTAAGGACTAAGAATACTAAGAGTATGGTAGGGCCCTAGTGTTGAGTGTAGAATAGGGATAGTAAAATCATAGAGTATGTCTATTAAACATGTGTGCAATTTTCACTCATTTTGTCTTCGTATAATCTTTTTATATGTATTATACCTATATAATCATAAATATAGGTGATATAATGTGAATATTCACTCTTATTGGGCATATCAAAAGGTTGAAATATGAAGAGACAACATTGGGTAAAATTTTATATATAGTGCTCAATTATACTAAAATAGTTTTTATACTTATATTTTATAATTTTTATGTGTGTAGTGAGTAATTTTGTTTATTTTATCTATTAAATATATGATTATATGCCAAATGTCAAGATTATTATAAACTTGTGTCTTTGTGTATCTATTTTTTTGATCTAGATAACAAATATATTCAGTTTGAATATGGTCTCAACTATTTATTTTTATTACTTCTTTCACAAGTTATCATTTAATTAAAATGTTTTGAAGGGTTTCTAATAACCTCTACTAAAAATGGTGTTGTGAGCATGGAAATTTATTGAAATATGTTGAGATGATTTATAGGACAAAGAGATATAGATAGATGACTTGGTGAAAGAATTCATTTTTTTTCCAAAGAGGAACCAATAAGAATAGGGAAAAATAAAAATTAAATTATTGAGGAGCATATCTATGTTGAAATTTATGAAATTTTTTGGTGTGAATTTCCTAAACTATTAGCTACTTGGTTATCCATATTGGAGTACTATTATTTTCATCTATGAAGGATAGAACTTATATCCTAGTTGGAGGAAAAGATATAAAACTTGAAAAACCTAGCCTCTAATTAAACCCACATAATATATTATTGGACAAAGACTACCATTGATATGTATATCCTTAAATTTGTTATATAAAGATACTTAGATTTTGAAGTTATGTAAAATCAGTTTATTAGGGGAATATGTGGGAAGTTCCTTTAGTGACTACCTACTCTAATTAAGATGTTACTTATGGAAAATTTCATGGTACTTACTCATAAAAACATGGATTATTCACCTTAATAATTATAGGGGTGCATGAAATTTAGGAATGAATGATGTGAAACTGAGTATTTGAACCTAAAATATAGAGGACAAAAAATCTAGAGTGAAAAGAAGATTTAGGTATTGGAAAGAGAGCTAATAATATAGAATATGGAGAAAATTTAATAATATAAACTTAAATAATATTATAATTAGGATTCACAAGGTGCAGTAAGTAGACTAGATATAAATTAGGAAAGAGATGGGCCTGAAGAAGAATAAGACATACTTGTGAGTACCATGGAGATAGAGTAGAGTGAAGATAAAGAAGAAAGTATAAAAAAATTAGAGTATTTATAATATATAATTATTTCATGATTAAGAGGAAACATGTTTAAAATAGTGGAATAATATTCACAAGAAGAGATTATGTAGAAGCATGGAATTATGACTAGTTTAAAATCATAGGTTATAAGATTTTGAGGGTATATATCATTCATTTATTTATTACACATCCCCTAAAATAATTTTTATTTAGTTAAAAAACCAATTTCAAAGGAATGGATGGGGAGAAGTTGGTTTGAGTTGTTTAGAGATAAGTTTGGAAAACATAGTGTAAAGACATAAGTCCTTAGATAAGAAGAATCTTGAATAAGTTGGATTTAATTTTTAGGCCAATTTTAAAATACCAGTAAAAAGTGAAAAAATAATATAGTCATAGTTACCATGCATAAAAACCTATAGTCACAATCACAAGGGCACACTATCCAGTGTTATTAATGACAAATAACCCAAATATGCAAGACACTCCTAAAATGTTTTTTGTGTTAACATAATATGATGGGTTTATAGACATGGAGTAGTATTTTGTGACATGAAATGGAAGGTTAGGTGAATATCTTATGATGATGTAAATAAGTGAAATCTCCTAGGATTTTTAGTGGGTTACATTTTGAAATTCATTTGTAATAGATATGTTAATATTCTAGATCTCCAAAATGTTAAATCCTAGTTAGTACCATAATTCAAAATGAAGTACACAAGACAAAATATTCAAGACCTAAAGGAGATCTAGTAGAAGGTTGGAAAATATGTGTGGGACTATGATTGCACATTCTCAGATGTGATGAATAAAATTGATTTTATCATGGGGGATATGGATAAAGTTACTTGGTTCATAGAAAGACTATGATCAAGAATCATATTTAGTATTAAGCATTATAATTTCACAATTAAGGATTATTATTGATCAACTACACTACGAATATAAAAAATTGAAAATTATGGAGATGCTCTAGTCATTAGGTCCAAAGTGGAAGCAAAAATATATGCTTTCATGAAGAGGATAGATGAAATGTATGAAAGTGATAAACCAAAATTGGGCTTATGGTGCATGGAGTGTGGTTGAGAGGGACATCATAAGAATTATTTTAATAAACTCAATACATAATTATATGAACTACATATAATAGTAGGATACACAACTAAAAAATTCCATCTACTATAATAGTACATTCAAAAGTCTCAGAGTTTGTACTATAGTTTTTGTAAATTGATCAATAATGATGAAAAGAGATGTTGAGACTTGAAATAATTAAATAAAGACATTACTAATAATGTCTTAGTATTTATAGATCAATAATTACCCACTATGAAGCAAGGATTTCTATGCCCAGAGGTAGAAATAATGAATGTGACACAAGGCAATCCCAGATGGATACCTGTGTCTCCTAATTATCAATATCAACCCTAGGGTCTATTTATTTAGACACCATCATCACTAAAATAAAAATAAAATTCATCATATAATAATGTGATCACTTAACAACAAAAATAAAACTGGTCTCCTACATCACCTCAACATCACTATAATGAATTAAAAACACATCAACAATTGTAAGGAGGATTTGTTGGACAATAATCACATGACTGGGGATATCAACAAAATAAATGAGGATATAGAGGAGGATACATATGGGGATACCAAGGAGGATATTGAGGTGGTAAAAAATGGTAATAGACAATATCACCATCCTATCCAATGTTATTTATCTGATGATCATAATAATTTGTTGTGAAATTTCCCACTAGTCGTCAAACATGGGTATATTTCATGTATTTTAGAGTGGAAGGACAATATCAAATGGAATATTTATCATTATTGAAGAAGAAAATAAAATAAAATCTATTGTGTAATGTGAACATGATTAATGCATAACCTACATAAAATGCATTTATACAAGTAGTTACTAGACATTAACACATAAAGTAAGGACTAATTACATTAGAAATGCCACATGATCAGGAAATTAAAAAGGTGTAACATGACAAATAGCTTGATTTTATGATAGATAAAGGATTGATGTATCAAGATGCATAGGTCCCCTAAGACATACAGTAGTAAATTTCATGAAAAGGAGACACCATAGCCCTTGATGCATAGATGTATGGGTAAATTATATGGATTATAAAATAGGAAGGTGTTGTGACAACACTAATAGATTTTTTACACTTACTCATCAATCTACACATTGAATATATCTCTAAGAATATTAGAAAACTCTTATATAACCTTATAAAATATGCATAGAGGGGACAACAATGTGGTCTAGTATGTTAAAACTAAGAAACCATGGGATGTCGAATCATGAATGCGTATTGATCTCATAGTATATGAAATCCCTATTAGAGTATTTAACTTCAAGAATACTATTAATATGATTATTAGATCTACATGGGAGGATAATTTTAAGCTACACTTGAGATACATTCATATCACCCTTGGTCTTATGGACTATGAGAGGGTAGAACCAATTACTCACATCAAATATGTGGAGATTAAAGTTGATGAGGTGATTTTGAAGTCATTGACATAAAGATAGTAGAGACCCATTACCATACCTTGATTGGTAATAAATGGGATTATGATGGTCAAATGAATATTAATAGATTATGTAATCAATTAGAGATTCATCAAGGAGATAAGATATTTTTCATCCCTTTGAATAAATCAAAGTAGAAGTCTTATATGATTGTAAAGGAACTAAAGTCAATATATGCCTAAAGTGATAAAAATTGGTTCAAAGTAGGAAAAAATACAAATAAAATTTCTCTATGAGATATAAAATGTTAGTTTTTTAACTTATAGTTGGAGTAAATGTAGATAACAAAGTAGTCACTTTATAAGATAGTGATGACAAAATATCCACCTCCCTAGTTTCAAATTAAAGGTTATACCTCTCCATTGATGTGATATCCTACTAAATTATATGTAGACCTCCTATATAATACAAGTGTAATAATAATGGATTATATACAACATTCTTCAGAAGGTGTCTTACCTTTGGAAACAACATCTTCAATAAGTGGTAACTCAAACACCCATATGTTAAACTGGGCTAGGGGAGATCATGAGATATGGAATTTACATATGGTGTTAACCACCGAACATCAAGTAACTCAATAATTTTTTATATAGGATCTTAATCCATTTATATTAAGTTTATAACACCATGTTACAGAGGTGGATCAAAGATTCAATACACTTAGTTATGCGATGAAATGAATTATTGTGACTTTATGGGCAATGCATAGATAATAATATATACATTGGGTGGAAATATGGGAATTTTTACATGAATGGTTTTAATTACCACCTAATATGAAATTAGAATTACCATTATTTCAATAAGGCCAATGTATTGAGCTACACATTCATAAATGTGTAGAAATATGGTCTTTACAAGTAGTTGAGCCAAGGTATTGGGTGCATAGTTTTAGTCACACACTAGCACCACTCCTAAATTATTGGTACATGCATCAAAATCATAAGAGAGATACTAAAATTTGGGCATAAGTGTAGAACTACTTTATTCAAAATTTTTTGTTTGAGGATGATAATGCATTGGTGCACAATGCATTATAAAAATTAAAAATATTTCTATGTTATGGTTGAGCAAAAGATTTAGGAGCTATAATAGAGTCATCGTCATAGTAGGAAGTAGCTCAAGAATTTAATTTTTTTATTCACAATTCCAAGGCTAGTAAAAAATAATTTCTTATTAATATCTACAATAGAATTATTGATGATCTCATATAATCTAACGATAGTGATAGATACCTAGATCTAGAAGATTTATTTGAACCAAAATGAGAATCCAAACCAATGATTGACCAAAGCACAAAAAAAATTGAAGATAAAATATTGTGCAACATAAACATTCCATAACAGGAAGAGGATAACACTTTATGAGAGTCTCTACCTAATGGATCAAATAAATTATATCAAGAACCACTAAAAAAGATTGAAGAAAACATTGGAATAGAGTCTATACCTAAACTTGAGAATGTGGGAGACTAATGAGGGCATGATAAAATTTTGGATGAAAAGAGTGTCTATTTGGCTACCCTATACTTAGGAATATATTATTTATCTCACTCTAACCTCACCCAAATACCTCTCTAAATAATAACTTAAATTCACTCTTATTCTAAATAAAACTATAAAACTTGTTAAACCCACTAACCCAGATGAACAAGATGTTTTTGATGAAATTATAAAATAATTTATAAGAAGTCTGACTACATCATCCTTATTTATAATATTTTCCTCTCATTTTAATAAACTTACAACCACTTTTCATTATTCACCTTAGAATAAAAATGATAAAGGATTTGAAAAGTGGGTGAAAGAACTCTTTTTTTACAAGTAGTTCTAAAAATCATGGGAGATCGCTATGGAGAAACATTTGAGGCCACAACCTTTTATTTTGCCATTAATACCCATTTTTTTAATGTACCCATGAAAAATATCCCTCTGTACTTTACCTAAATATATATGAATGACTAGTGAAGATCTTGATACATATCTCTTTGATTTTGACACCATATGCCATAATTATGACTAAAACTATGATGCTCAAAAGCTAAAACTATTTCCATCCACTCTCAGGGATGAATTCCTTAGATGGTTTAGGGGCTAGGGAGAGTTACAATCTCCACTTATTAGGATATGAAGGATAAATTTATCCTTAAATTATTAAGAGTACTATGAAGGAAGGGACTATACAAGAATTAAAATCTTCTAAAATGTCATAAAATGAAGATGAACATTGGAAGATTACTTTGAGAGATTTATGTTTGACTTGAATAAATATTAAAAAACTGCATCAGATTAAGAATTTATAAAATTGGTATTCTTGAAAGGAATATGGAAAGAATTTATGGAAACATTGTATCTAATGAGTATCAAAGATGTCTCGTAGATGTCATTATAAGATATCACTCCCTTATGCAGAAATTACTGAAGGTCAATGATGAATAAAACTCATAAAAATTTATCTTCATCATTATCATTATCAAAATATACTAGTGGAATTTTGAGGATAGAACTCAATAATCTACTACAAGACATTAAGCATGATACCATCAATCAGTTGGACACATAACTAGATATATTTATCACAAAGAGGAATCAAGAAGAAATAAAGTAAGCCTTAACATTATACAATCCATATTATCATAAAAATAAAAATAATTACAAATTTCATTCTTCTTGTGTCAAAGTATTAATAATAATGTAATAATATCCTAATGCATTATAGATTCATGACATTAGAGGAGATGGAGATAATATCTTTTATGTATCCCAAAAAACCCCATGGTCACAAAGGATACATAGTTCATCAATTCCATCAAGTTCACCATATTTTAATCCACATTCACCATAATTGGTATGCATCTATTCCCTAGAATCAAACATCTAACCACATCCTAAAAATAATAAGTGGCAAAGGAAAAATCCTCAAACCCAAACCAAATAAAAATAGTTTTAATAGTATCCTTAGAAACAACAAAACTATATTTATCAATGGAATCCACCATCTAACCAATGGTAGTAGTCATGGTGAGGGAATCAGCCTTAGCTCAACCAACATGCTAACTTTCTATCAAAACCCAAAAAAAATAACCAGTAAAATTTGAGTCATTTGGGTTATGGTTCCTAATTTACAACACTATTCATTAAACATGTAAGTGGAATCCCATCAAATTAAAAATGAAAAATAGATACATGATTATTATCACCTTCCAATGGTAACCATAAGTAAGATTTACAAACTCACTAGGTTAAGTGTTTAACCTAAATTCCAATAATAACCTCATAGTTATTCATTTCACCCCAATAATAATCACTTACCACATTATTATTCTTACATCTCTACATCACAAAGAATTTAGTAAAAACTACTCATGATGGCAATGGATTTGCCTACTAGATTTAGTCAAGATAAAAAATATATCTAGGGTTTATTTATACTTATAACCACTTATCCCATATGTATAATTTTACTTAAACCCATATTATTTTATTTAACATCATCTTTAAGAGAAATTTTATTATCTAAATTGTTAATAATTTCCTTATGTGGTACTTTTCAAATAAACACACTCATCAAAATGAGTTGACATGTTTAAGAAGGATCTAACACTTTCATTAAATCAGGTTAACTAATAAATTCTTAAAATAATGAACATAAGGGTAACCAAATATTAATGTAGATGACCTAAATTAATGTTAAGGATAACCACCCAACATATATACCTCTTTGGTAGATTGATCATTAAGCTCATCCTATTTTCCAAATTGTAACCATTGACTGAAATGGTCATTGCTTACTCACTCTCAATTCCTCTAGAATAGTTAATAACTTAAGAGTTTAACTCTACCTAATTTCAAACACCTTAACAAAATAATTCAAGAGATATTAAGGTTTTACCTGATAAACATTAATTCCCCAAGGATATTAAACAAATATAAATCTTATACTAATTGACCTTCAAGTTACTAAGAATGCAAATCATGGATTTTAAACCAACAAAGAACCTTATCATTTTATCATCCAAGATAAAATTGACATCCTTCAACAAGTTCTAATTTCAAACACATAGTCTAAGACAAATTTTTTATACTATTATTAGACTTATTTATTTTTGCTAGTTTAGACAAACAACAATCATGCTAAGCATTTTTAATAATAAAACCACTGCTAAAATAATATTAAATACCAAAGTAAACAAATATAGAGTAACACTCAAGGGAGGTGTACTTTTAAAACTCTAGTGATAGGTTTCACCCACTTGTTTCCACCAAGATATCTTATTTATTGAAAAACCCATTCCAATGATCATGTTTAGAAAACAAGTTCATTCAAACCCAAATTTTATTTAAAAACTTTCAATATAAATATAACTAAATAAACCACAAAACCAGTCTCATGGCATTGAGTTTATGTCAAATAATTATAATTAGGATTCTACCTAATAGGGCATTCCTATATTACAACCTTAATTTCATATTAAGATAACTCTTGATTCATAATGTTATAATGTTACCAGAATGTAGTGCATCTATGCATATATTTATTTTTATAAGATAATTACCATGCAAATTTACCCTAGTGGCATCCTTAGTGTCTATTAAATTTACACTCAGATATGGAGTCAAAGTGAGAAATGATACATCCATAATAATATGAATTCACACATTACTAATTTACCTCAACTAGATTTTAGTAATGAAATCATAGCTTTCACTACTTATAAAATAATAAATCTTTAGTAAAGTCCTTGATATTAAAATAGGAATCAAGCTTATTTAATTTTCATACTATAGCCAATTGATACTATAATGAGGAAACATAGTATTATAAATCTAGGGTAAAGGTTTTCCTAACATATATAAGGTACTCCCAATGATCCTTTCTATATATTATCCCAATACTCATGCTAACTTAAAATACAATATTATAACATAATGTTTCAATTTACAAGTAAGTCTAGTATCATACCATTCTAATATATGATCAATTCAATATTACTCTCTACTTTTAATTTATAATGAAAATAAATAATGTAATGTATAAATTTTAATACCTCAAGGAACAATTCACGTACCACTAATCCTTTTCACATAATACTCTCAAATGAATGCTATACTATAAGTGGCACAAAGGATTAACCAATATTCTAACTAGTTGATTTTTTAGAAGCAAATAATGCCATAGGAGAATGTTAATGTTTTATGAAATAATGTTTAAAACTACCTTGTTTCCCTTACAATGAGTTTTAAATAATGTAAAATACTTTAAAGATAACTAAACAAAGAAATTATGTATACGTAGATTAAATATTAATTATATTTACTATAGTTATGTCAATGTTTCAATCTAGCCCAAACAAGTATGCTATAGATTACACTAAGTGATTACTTATAAACCATTTTTTTCATACAATAAACATGAATTCAAACTTCAATTTATTAATAAATAAAATGATTGATAATAAACATAATCCCACATCATTTAGCTTGTTTTATCTAGTTGACAAAAGCTTCCCAATAAAGCCTTACAACACATTTATATTTAAATGAACCATACTCAGGCCTCAAGTAAAAAATAAAGACACATAGTACAATATAAAGGCATGTTTTCCTAAAGTTCATAAGAAACATTTGGTAAAACTAAAAGTAACTATAGGTGTCATTTATTAATAGTCTATATTTTATCTCAAGAAATAATGAAATTTAGTATAACAAGTTTCACCAAACTAATCACAAAATGGAATAATTTTTGACATCCATGTCAAATAGAAGATATTCAAGTATCTTATAATTCAATAACATTGTTACAACAAGTTACATTCTAAGTACATCCATGTAAGGATTAAATGACATCAAAACAACATATTTTTACCAACAACTAAATTTAAAATAAAATACAGTGAGAATTTTTGTATGGATGATAGTGCCAAAAAAATAAATGTGAAAGTTATCATATGCCTCTAAGGTCATAAAAAATATTGATTCTAATTCAAAGATAGGATATCATCAGTATATAATCAACATTCAATTATGTCAAATAAATACTAATTTTGAGAGAGATATACTTTACAAATAATTACAATCGAAGTAAGGGATGATTTTTAACAACCACTCATCATCTACACTAGGGTCTGATAATGAGAATGCAAATATAGTGATGTTTAAATCCCTTCAAGGTAAGTAGTTCATCAACATTATATCTCTAAACAAGTAAAGCAAGTACTCAAATTAGTTAGCATGACAAAAGTGGTTCTTATTGAGATCAACATGACCCATTTTTAGGAAAATGGGGACCCTATGAAATTTTGGGTGATTCACCCTAGGATATACCATACCATTAAATCCAAATAATAAAAAAACCTTTATATCACTCAAAAAGTTTAAAATTCATGTTGGTTCATAATAAATATTAATGAACACCTTTTTAAATGTTTGATTAATGTTTAGTTCATTGGTTTTCTAATGATCTAATTTGTTTAAAAAGTGTTCACACAAGGGGTTACAATCCTAAGATCCAAGGTATGATCCTTAATACTCAATAAAATTACTTAATTAAGGTTTTTGAATCATGGCATTACTTTGGCTATGCCAAAATTTATAAATTTATATTATGGAATACCTTGATTTTTTGTTTAGATTAGGGTCCAAGCTAGATTTCATACTCAAATTTTATGAATTTAGACTTACCCCTTTTATTTTAATAAGAAATTTGCTAACTTTTGCATTTTTGCCTTTGTGAAAAAACTTAATGCCAACTCAGCCTCAATTGATAGATAGAAGTGTTACATGCATTGGTCACTTGGTCATATAAAGTTTGGGACTTTATTGCATACATCTTAGCCTTTGGAAAAATAGTCATGACCTAGAAATATAATAAAGGCACACCACTAGGCACTCAGTCCCAGTGTTTTAGTTTCAAAGATAAGTTACAAGAGGTCTATATCCTAGTGATCCCATTGAATCATGCCACTTGGTACTCAGTCATGAACTTCCAAGGATACTGCTATTTTCTCAAGTCCTAAAACCTAGTGACCCAATGGAAATGTGCCACTTGTCATTCAATCATTGTGTTTATGCCTACAATGGATTTATAACCTAATTAGGGATTTCTATATGGTGCCCAATCATGGCCTCCTAAGACCTTGATTACTTTCAATAATCTTACAACAAAGCAATCCAATCACATTATACCACTTGGAACTCAAATTCACCCTTCATGCCCCCACAATCAAAGTGCAATGTTTAATATCTCAATACTATGTATACACAACAATATTACAATTATCACCTAGTCATTCAATCTTGGATAGATGTATGCTACATAGAAGCCACATATCATTTAGAACCAATGGGATGATGAAAAATTGACCCCGTATTTCATGTTAATAATGTGATCAAAGGAAACTATGAAACACAAAAAAGTGATCTAATCAAAAGATGATATGTGGCATAGTGTTGTAGTAGTCGGGTCCACTAAAAGTTGCATATAAAAAAGCCACATGAAAGTGTAATCAAATGAGAGGTTACCACTTGAGAATCTAGTAGAGGTACCAAGGACACATCAACAAAAAATAGAAGGGGTCAAGCCACAAGTCATCAAATAAATGTGATCTAATAAGAGGGTGACACTTGGTAGAACATCATGTAATCCACCCTGATAGCTCAACATTCAAAATAAAAGGTCAAAGTGCACAAAAGGTGACAAGTGTTGAGCACATGTCAAGTATAAAACCTAGGTAGTGCATAGATATCCATAAAGCACCAGTTGTTGGTAAGAATTAAATGTTTATGGGGCTCATTTTAATGGTTATAAATTAGCTAAGTCACTTCATCATAAAATTCAAGTCTATGATGAATGACCACCTAAACAAAGCAAAGGTAGTGATTGGTTGACTCCTCAAAATGTATTTTTGAAGCCATTAGAACAAAAATGAAGAGCCACCTAGGATTTAAGTCAAATAAATTTAAATATAATTTCCATTCATGACTCGTATCTTTCAATTGAAATTTTAAAATTTAAAGTTTAAAGCTTGTTGTCTCGAGGCATTACATTCACTTTTAGTTGTTATCTACTAAATAACTCTAAAGTATTTTGTGATTCTTTCTATGAAATTTTGTACACTCATTCTCCATTAAATTAATCCATAAGCTTATTAATAATAAAATTTGGAACCATAGCTAAATCTAGAACATCCAAAACCACCAATTAGGAACCAGTTCCATTTATCTATTCATATGGAATGAACTTCATCTTTCAAGACACTAGTTTAAATTTTGTTGCATTGGTCACTAAAGAAAATCATTATAATTATGTATTATACCATGTGGAAAGGATTTTAGACAAAGATAGTGATGATGAAGAAGGCTCCAATGATTTATAAGACATGTTGGATATATTATCACTCAAATCTATGGGATTGCATAAGGATGCATCTAATCTACATGTACTAACTTTTGTAGACTTAGTCTACCAAATGTTTATTCAATTCAGGCATGTTGACAATATGATAACGTATTTTAATTTTGGTAATGACATTGCTTTCATAGTTAGGCTAAACTTTCAATATTATTATGACCTACCCATACTAGATATTTTTTATAATCAAGAAACTATCACCCAATGGCTCTAAACACATAACATCAGAGAAGTTTTCAAAGATTAGGTAGATAATAAGGGGAGGTTTGTATGTATTTCCAAAAATAAACTAGATCCCCATCACCTAATATAAAAAGGGGGTAATAATGGGGATGGATATGATGAATAGGCTACATGGGGCTAAAAACACAAGCCACGTAGATGAGAAGTGGGTTCTACTTTTATCAATGATAATAGATAATTCCAAGACTCCACCTTTGGGATAATTCATATCCTCCAACTTGGCACCCCAAGTTAGGAAGATCATGGCCAACTAGGGTGATCATTTTTACATGATGTCCTACTTAGTGGATGTTATGTGTATACCTAGAAGTTACCCTAATTCACCAATTGGGATCCCAAGCTAATGTGGACCATGCATCATGTCTTCTCAAAGTTAAGAACCTAAAAATATAATCAGGAGATGAGGTAAATCAATGAGTACTTATACCTAATATATACAAGTCCATCCATGAGAGGCACATGCCAAGGATATCATAAGAAATTATAATAACACTCAACACTCTGGGAGCCTACTAGTACTATCTAAAATGCACAATGATAAGGATAGTGGGAATTAAGATAGGCCCCTTCAGGTTTCATACCATAGTACTAGACAAGTTGGATAAACAATATATTTCCTTTCAGCTACTTATAGGAGTGGATGGGTTGTGTAATAATAAGAAGAGAGGATTATTTCATCCTCATCTATCCAATATTGGTCAATTTAAAATTTAAAACTAGAACTTAGTTATCGATGCCACCAAACAAAGACCCTCATTTAACTTATAGATAGGTACCAATAAGGAATGGGACCCTGAACATTTGACTTTCAAATAATACATCAAGCACAGGCATCTCTAAGCATCACATACCATCACAAGCCTCAATATGAAGACACGTTCTACCTCTATGTGGCCAAAGACATAGAGGTGAAGTAGAGATTGAATGTAGCTAATAACCCACATGTGAAGGGGAAGATAGAAGATGTAGGTTTTTATGAGGTTTTAGAACCTAAAAGTGCTTAATAAAGAGGATCTACATCCATATTCCATGCTACTAGTACTAAGGAAGAAAGGTTGACTGAGCCTCAACTTAGTGAAAGAATAATATAGGCATTATATCCTACTTTGGAGAAGGAAGGAACTAATATGAAAAATCATATTGAATAGGCTTCTATTTTATGAGGAACATCTAATGTCATATCCCAAGCATAAATCATTACCTTGATAAATGAAATAACTTTAGTGGAGGTAGTAATTAAACCTACTCTAACAATAGTAGCTTTAGCATCAAGGTTTCCTCCCCTACTTATTGTCAGAGAGGAACTAGATATAATAGGTTAAGAGCATGTTTATTTAGCTATTTTATTCTTATATATCTAACCCTTAGGCATATTTTATGAACCCCCAACTCTAGACCATATGAACCTATTAACCTGTATGCCCCTCACTAGACTTGTAATTAGACCTTCAACTATGAAATTGCCCATTATCAACCCTTTCATCATATCATCCACTTTTACGGTCTCAATAATGGCTAATTTTCCTCCAATTTTACTCATGCCTATGCCTAGACTAGGTTTTCAATTACCAAATAATAGGTCCACTATTATAATTCCCTAAGTTCCTTTATTCCCAACTGGTATTATTGATAGTTAAAATTGCACTTGTTTCTAACACCAACGATGGGAAGTTTCAAGATGTGGGACTTGCGACTTGAAACAAACTCCAAATTTTTAAGAGGTTGGTCTCTTTTTTATATCAAGTGTATACTGGGAAAAGGGATAGGAATTTTAATAGAAACACAAATGCAAGAAAGAAAATCTAACTATGGCAATGCACCTAAATGTAATTTGACCTTAATCCTGAGCACAGTGAGACTATATGTAAGATTCAATTACATTTAAGAGAAAACAAGGCATGATCAATGTAAAAGATTAAAACAATAGAAACAGAGGCTCACAACATAGTCTACTTTTGTAGTGATACATAAAATATCAACAAAGGCACAGGGTTCAATCTTCTTATTTGAATTCTCTAGTCACATAAGAGGCATAGAAACATGCACAGTTACATAAACTTTCCAACTCAAGAAAATGGAACAAAGGCAAATGATATTCCTAATCACAGCTCTAGAAAGTCTAAAACTCTTGATAACACAACCTAGACTACTTTTACATAATACATAAAATATCAACAAAGGCACATTATTCAATCTTCTCATTAATTCTCTAGTCACATAAGAGGCACAAAAACATGCACAGTTACATAAACTTTCCAACTTAAGAAAATAGAATAAAGGCAAATGATATTCCTAATCACAGCTCTAGAAGTCTAAACTCTTGACAATAATTCTCTCAAAAAATTATCTCTGGTATCTTCTTCCTTTTCTAGTGATCTCTGCACCTCTATTTATATCCTTGGATTCACTTTGGATTGTCTATATGTTCCCAATCTAACAACCCAACTAAAATCTAATCTAACTGGAAGTGTCTAATAGAAGATATTTCTTAGATTTTGAAATGCTCTATCTTTCGATAGTTCATTGGTTGAAACAGATAACAAGACACTCCCTTCTATAAATAGAAGAGGACACTTGGCCAATTCATTGAAAACCTTCTTATTACTATAGGAGACACTAGAGGATGACACTTGGTGTGTTCCACAACACTTACTAAAGACACGCAATGCTCTCTGCTTTACCTATACTCCTACTATATCTTTACTCAAGAATGTTCTGCCTTTGACACTTGTCACAATTTGGTTCTTCAAAACTTTAACAACTTAATAGAAATAAGACCCATAGCATTTCTTACCTGAGCAACTTTAAAAAGGGGCATAGGGATAGGTGTCAATCTACACTTTACTTAACTGGGGATATGTGGCAATCTCCACTGCTTTTAACTACCTCTTGAGAACCCTGCAGAAGGTAACACGTGCTAGTCTCTACTTTACTCTATTTATATTATAGAAACAATTGGGCCTCATTTCATATTTACATGGAAAATGACACTTGGTGGCTTCTTCTTACTTCAAAAACAAAACTTGAGACCCACCATATTCTTTGCTATATCAGTGAAGCAAAATGAAGATAATTTAGATCTTGACATGTGGTGGCTTCTACTCTCTTCAGCTGGGATATGTGGTGTCTTCAGTCACTTTTTATAAAAGTAAATTGAAACATTCCACAATTTCCACTTGGCACTTTCCACTTGATCTTGATACTTAGCTTGTTGAAACCTTTCGCTGAAAAGAGATTTGAAATGCGGATGCTAATATGAAACGTGGATGACAACACTTGTCGCATTTTGCTGAGTTACTATGAGATACATGGAAATCTCCAATTTACTTATAAAAATTGTAAAAGGTGCCTTAGTTGATGTCACTTGGTAGCTTCCACCTGACTTCAACACTTAGAGAAAATGAATCAAAAGGAAATTAGAGCCTGTGCTCTATTTCAAAACTTCACTGTCTCAAACCAAAGTGTGCAGGGATAGTGATCTGGATCATGCGCTGCTGAAAATTAGAATGAAACATAGAGTATTTTTTACTCTACAATTATTGGTGACCCCAAGGGCTTTTGAGCCTGCTCAGAAAGAATTTACAACTCCCACATGATCAAAAATTGCTAAAAAACATAGTTTAACTAAAATGTTTCAAATAGATTCCATTCACAGGAATCTCTTTAGGTTCACCTTCCATCATTTCTAGCTCAAATTAATTTTGTTGTTTATAGGCACAAATTTTATAAGGGCCAGTCCATAATGCTTCAAACTTAGTGTGTTGACCTGGTTTGGCAACTCTTGCATCCTGTTTCAAAATAATTGAGCCTGTTTTAAAATGAGGATTTGAAGTCCTTTTATCAAAATAGTCTTTAATTATTTTATATTGCTTTATCAATGAATCATGTGCTACATCCCTCTTTTCTTGAACTTCTAGAAGTTCCACGAGTCTGACCTACATGGGGCCATTTTCTTCAATTTCAATCTGTTTGATCAGCTAGAAAGCAAGAATCTCCAAGCTTAGGGGAATTATAACAGATTTCCCATATACCAATTCATATGGGAATATTTTGATCACCTATTTAGGTGTGATTCTATCAGCCCATAGTGCTAAATTAAGCACTTTATGCCACTCTTTGTGATGATCAACCCCTATTCTTTTGATGAGTCTAATTAGGTTCTTATTAGTTGATTCTACCAAACCATTACCTTGAGGGTAATAATTAGAATAATTTTTCAGATATATTCCATGATTTAATGTAAAGTCAGATACTTTGCACCCTAAAAATTCTTTAGCATTATCTAAAATTATGGTGCGAGGAGCCCCAAAATGAATTGTGATACTCCCTAGAAAATCTAGGATCACATTTTCTATTACTTCCTTGAGTGGTACTACCTCGATCCATCTGGTGAAATAATCTATGGCTATTAAGATCCATTATTGACCCATACTAGACACTAGATTTATCATTCCAATGAAGTCAAGACCCCATTGAGCAAAATTTTCATCCACAATTATAGGACTAAGAGGCATTACTGCATTCCTTCTCATCCCCACATAATATTGACAAGATTGACATTTTTCAACCAGTTGATAACAATCTATAAATAAAGTAGGCCAAAAATAACCTACCTCACTTATCTTTATAGCTATGGTCTTTGTATAAAAATGTCCACCTGATACTCCATAATGCATTTCATGTAACATTTTCTTAGCCTCATCCTTTTCTACACATCTTAACAATTTGCCATCAGAATTTCTTCTAAAAAAAACCTGTTCAATTAAAATAAAATGAACTCCTTGCATCTTATAGTATCTTCTCTTATTTTGAGGGAGTTCTCTTGGGTAAATCCCATTTTTCATTAAATGAATCCTGCTTGTAACCCAGGATTCTTGATCAACATCTTGTATTCTCAATATAATTTCTTCTTCTATTCCTGAGTCTATCTCTTCAGTTATCATCTTTTTAAGCTCTTGAGTCATATATTGGCACAAACTCCTACCTCTGACTAATTTAGTGGGTTTGAATTCTACATCATATTCAAGGATCTTAGTAATCTAGTTTGCTCTTTTTTCAGTAATTTCACCCTCCATGATGTATTCTCTGACACTTAGATGTGCTACAAGTATTAGAATTTTACTTCCTGATACTATATGCCTAAACTTTTTGAGGGCTTTTACCATAGCATATTCTTGTTTTTGCATAAAGTTATATTTGGTTTCATATTCCCTAAGAGTCCTTGAGAAAAAGGCTATCAGATGCTCTCCCTCCTGTCTATCATCTTTTTGTGTTAGGACAGCAACAATACTAAGCTCTCCTCCATATACATACATTACAAAAGGCTTAGAAAAGTCTAGGTTTCTAATTACTAGAGATGTTGAGATAGCTTTCTTGACCTCTTTAAAGGCTTGCCTTCCTTCCATAGTCCACTTGAAAATTAGGTCTTTTTTAAGTAAGAGTGTCACTAGTCTTACTAAGCCTGCAAAGTCAGATAGGAACCGACTGACAAAATTAATCTTTCCCAAGAAAGATTGAATTGCTTTCTTATTTACTAGAAGAGGTAAGTTCATTATAGCTGCCACTATTTTTGGGTCTATGGAGACTCCTTCTTTAGATACTATATGTCCCAATAATTTGCCTTGAGAGACAGCAAAGATACATTTCTTAGGATTTAAAGATATTCCAAATTCTTGACATTTTTAAAACATAGCTTCTAAATGATCAACAACATTCTTTGAAAAAATAGTAAGATCATCAAGATAAATCAAGATGATTTTATTTATAAGTTCCCTAAATGCCACATCCATAGCTCTTTCAAAATTGGCTCCAGCATTTGACAGGCCAAATGGCATTTTAGCATATGCAAATGTTCCCCATTTGGTAGTAAAAGTAGTCTTGTATTGGTCTTCATTAGCCAGCCAAATCTGATTATATCTAGAGAAACCATCTAGCAAATAAAACTTCTCAAATCTGGCCATAGTCTATAAAATCTATTCCATGGAGGGCAAGGGATAGTGATCCTTCAAAGGTGCTTTGTTTAGATCTCTGAAATCTACACAAAGTCTTATATCACCATTATTTTTTCTAACTAGTACTAGATTTGATACCCAAGTTGAGTGTTTGATCGAAAAAAATATTTTAGAATCTAAAAGTTTCTGCAACTCATCCACCATTAGAGGCTCAATCATTGGATTCACTGACCTCTATTTCTTTTTGATAGGCTTAGATCCTTCAATCAGTTCTATTGTGTGTTGAATAATGTCTCTATTATATCCATGAAGGTCTTCATAGCTCCAGGCTATGACTCTGTCATATTTTTTGCATAATTCAATTAGCCTTTCCTTTTCTACTTGAGTTGTAGAATTTCCAACTTTTAATTTTTTCCCTTCACTCACCTTTATTTCAAAATAATTTGCTTTGTTTGCTTGGAACCTTTTCTTCTCCAGGCTTACATCTTCTGGATCAAAAAGGTTCTCTAAAGTGATTAAACCTTTGGGAAGTTTATTATTCTTTAATTGTATAATTTTATCCCCATATGCTTCTTCAATATTTGGTTTCAATTGATCAAAAAATTCCCCTGATTTTTGCAAGCATGAGAGTACTAAAAATCATTCTCAAATACTTGCCAATTCTCATCATTATCTGGAATAGTTGGCCTTACTATAACCTTTACTGACTCATTGTTAACTAATAGGCCAGTTGCTGGATCAAACTGTGAACCAATCTATGCCATCTTATCAGCTTCAAAATTTTGAATCTTGGGAACTACTTCAATATTAAAATCTTTAAAATCTTCTATTAAGTCCCAAATTCTGTGCTTATAGGATTTCATCCTTACATTCTTTGCTATTGCCTTTTCTCTAATTTGCTTTACTACTAGTTCTAAATCTCCTTTTACTAATATATTATTTATTCCCTTTTTCTTGGCTAACAAGATCCCATGTACTAAAGATTCATACTCGGCATCATTATTATTACAAGCAAATTGAAAATGGATAGCCCTTAAATGTTTTTCACCATTTAGAGTAGTAAGACAAATTCCTACTCTAGCACCATTTTTTGGATTCTTGATTAGTTGGTGTCTCTTCCCTTAAAACATTTGGGATTTCATGATCTTCATCAAAAATAACATAAGTGCTCGGACTAGTAGAATCGTAATTTCCATATGGGTCATTATGCATTATAGCCAACAACTAGTTATTTTCTTTTTCTTGATCATGCTTAGTCTAGTCACCTAACTCTTCAACAAAAACCCTTTCTTCCTTATTTATATATCATGATCTACCTCTAATTTTGATGTTGGTTCATTGGTGATGTGATCCTTTGATAGTGGTTCAGATAGAATTTTCATCTTTGAACCACATTTAGTTCTTAGAATTAAGTGAGACTAGTCAAGAGACATATCTCCTCCTATCTTGGATGTAAAGTCTCTTGATAAACATAGGCCAAATATAGGAGGTATATCTATAACTACTATATCTTGATTTACAATTATATTTGGAAAAGTATATAATTGTAATGGGAATTGTTTAATTCTCCCTATTATTTGCACTGATTTTCCATCTAGCTGCATAACTCCTTTAGTGAGTGGCTCATATTTTAACTTTAAAGCATCTACTATTTGCTTTGGCATTACTATATTACTAGCATCTAAATTTATCATTACATTATGCAACAGTTTCTTGCCAACTATCACATTTAAATAGAAGGGATCCAGTTTGTATTTGCTTACATCTGGTGCAATGATTACTAAGGCTATTATCTGTAGATGAACTGTATCTGTGAGCTTTCTTTTATCATCAGGTCCTTCAATACATTTGGGCATTGCTTGGCTTTGAAGAGATTCTTGTAACAATGTCCTTTGTTTAGGAATAGCTAATATGTCCCAAATTGAAACTTGTGCTGGAGTCATCTTTAGTTGATCCACCACATTCATTTGTCCCAAAGTTTGAATTCTTGGAAAATAAGGATATCTTGCCTTTTCTTGAATTTGTCCAGGAAATACTTGATTCTGCACTGGCTGAAGCACTTCTTGTCTAATTTCTATATTTTGATGACCTTGAAATGGAATATTCTTCATAACTTCATTGTTTACAACTTCAGGCTATTCTAGCATTCTTCTCTTTGATCTAGTATAGTAATCTGATTGCACCATTGGTTTCTTGGAAGCAAAAACTTCATTTAAAAATACTGATTCTTCATCTTCAACCCATGAGAACAAAGCATATTTTGGGGTTATTTATTTTTCTTATTGTAAAGACATCCCTTGCATCTGAGCCATTAGGACTAAATTTTGCATACCAAAAGATTGGTAGACTTGATTTTCACTAGAACTTGCAAAATGGCCATCCATTCTTCCTTGCTCTACCACATTTTATTGTAAATTACCCATGGGACAATCTCTAGGTGTATGAGCATTATTGCAATGGAAACACCAAGCATTGGTACCATCTACATAATTATTTTTCCCTAGAACAATTTCCCTATTTGAATTGGGAGGAATAGTATATGAGGGTGTAGGGACTGCAACTAATTGGTTTTCTAGTTGAGGGTTATTTTGCCTTGGAGGACCCTGGTATTGGTTTGGCTGAGATGAAAACCTATTTGTTTGATAGTCCTGGTAGTGGGCTTTAGTATAAGTATTCTTCTATCTTTTTATATTAATCAGCTCATTAGAAAATGTCCTCAAGATATTCTTGATATCATCCAGCTCAGATGACTAAGCAGGGAAAATTTCTTTAGCATGTGGTTGAGGATATGTGTACATAGACACAGGTGGGGCTATAGATTTAGGGGCTTCTTGAGGTAATGGTAAGGAAATATCTAGAAATATGGGCGTGTGAGGCCTTGGAGACAACTTTCCAACATCTATCAAATTATTTTCAGCTTTGACTGCATAGTCATAAGCCTCTGGCAGAGTGTGACCTCCAAGTGACTAAATCATAATAGATATGTCTGAATTTAAAGCCTTAAGATAGAAAACTATAGCCATACCTGGTAATGGTCTAGCTATAGTAGGGATTCTTTCCCAAGTCTTTTAAAATTTGAAATTGAAGTCAATCATTACTTCTTGTGGTGCCCTTTGGATGGTAATCAATTACTATAATAAAGAAGACTTATCACCCTTCTCTTTAAATCTTTCAAAGAAAATATCTTCAAGCTGATCCCATATAGAGATGGCATTTGGGGTCAAGGACCAGTACCATTCTATAGCTTTCCCTTTAAAAGAGGCTGCTAATAATCTTATGGCCACATTTTTCTATGTGACAACATGTATAGCATAGACATCTGATACATCCTACAGATGTTCTTTAGGTGTTTTAAAATCTTGCCCACTAAATTTGGGTAGAGCTTTTAAGGCATTCACTGTGATAGGGTCCCAAGTGGCTGGTGGTATTGGTAGAATCAAAGGACTACCAGTGTTCCAACTTGCATTATTTCTTGAGGCTATAGGGGCTCCCATATTTGCTCTTGGTATTGGTACAAACTGGTTGACTCTTCTTCTTGGACTAGTTACCAAAGGTGGCAAAAGAATACCTGGATTTACCATAGATTGAGATCTGGTTACTGGTCCATAGCTTTGACTCCTTGTAGCTCTCGAGTTCATATGATCTTGAATGAAACTTCAATATAGTGTCCCACCAGGCATGCCAAAAACTATTGATGGTTAAAATCACACTTGTTTCTAACACTAGCAATGGGAAGTTTCAATATGTGGGACTTACGACTTAAAACAACTTCCATATTTTTAAGAAGCTGGTCTCTTCTTTATATCAATTGTATACTAGGAAAATGGATAGGAATTTTAACAAAAACACAAATTCAAGAAAGAAAATCTAACTATGGTGATGCACCTGAATGTAATTCGATCTTAATCCTAAGCACAGTGAGACCATATGTAAGATTCAATTACATTTAAGAGCAAACACGGCATGATCAATGTAAAAGATGAAAATAATAGAAACAGAGGCTCATAACATAGACTACTTTTGCAGTGATACAAAAAATATCAACAAAGGCATAGGGTTCAATCTTCTTATTTGAATTCTCTAGTCACATAAGAGGCACAAAAACATGCACAGTTACATAAACTTTCCAACTCAAGAAAATGGAACAAAGGCAAATGATATTCCTAATCACATCTCTAGAAAGTCTAAAACTCTTGATAACACAGCCTAGACTACTTTTACAATGACACAAAAAATATCAACAAAGGTAGAGGATCAGTCACATAAGAGGCACAGAAACATGCACAGTTACATAAACTTTCCAACTTAAGAAAATGGAACAAAGGCAAATGATATTCCTAATCACAGCTCTAGAAAGTCTAAACTTTTGACAATAATTCTCTTAGAAAATTCTCTGTAGTATCTCCTTCCTTTTTTGTGATCTCTACACCTCTATTTATAGCCTTGGGTTCACTCCAGATTGTTTGTATGTTCCCAATCTAATGGCCCAACTGAAATCTGACCAAATTGGAAGTGTCTAACAGAAGATATTTCTTAGGTTTTGAAATGATCTATCTTTAGATAGTTCATTGGTTGAAACAAATCATAGGACGCTCCCTTTTATAAAATAGAAGAGGACACTTGGCCAATTCCTTGAAAACCTTCTTATTACTATAGGAGAAACAAGAGGACGACACTTGGCATTTTTTGAAACACTTACTAAAGACACGCGGCACTCTCTGCTTTACCTATACTCTTACTATATCTTTGCTCAGGAATGTTTCGCCTTTGACACCTATTGCAATCCACTTTTTTGAAACTTTAACAACTTAACAGAAATAAGACCCACAACATTTCTTACCTAAGCAACTTTAAAAAGGGGCATAGGGACAGGTGGCAATCTCCACTTTACTTAACTGGGGATATGTGGCAATCTTCACTGCTTTTAGCTACCTCTTGAGAAACCTACGGAAGGTGATATGTGCTGGTCTCTGCTTTACTCTATTTATATTATTAAAAAAATTGGGCCTCATTTCATATTTACATGGATAGTGACACCTGGTAGCTTTCGCTTACTTCAAAAACAAAACTTGAGACCCACCACAGTCTTTGCTATATCAGTGAATTAAAATGAAGATAATTCAAATCTCTACATGTGGTGGCTTTCTCTCTCTTCAACTAGGATACGTGGCATCTTTTGTCACTTTTTAGAAAAGCAAATTGAAACCTTCTGGAATTGCCACTTGGCACTTTCCACCTGATCCTGATACTTAGCTTGTTAAAACCTTCCACTGAAAAGGGATTTGAAATGTGGATGCCAATATGAAACATGGATTCTGAAACTTGTCACATTCCATTGAGTTACTATGAGATACGTGGCAATCTCCACTTTACTTATAAAAATTGTAAAAGGTGCCTTAGTCAATGACACTTTGCAACTTCCACCTGACTTTAACACTTAGAGAAAAATGAATCAAAAGGAAATTAGAGCCCGCACTCTATTTCAAAACTTCGCCATCTCAAACCAGAGTGTGCGGAGACAACGATCTAGATCATGCGCTGCTAAAAATCAAAATAAAATGTAGAGTATTTTTTACTCTACAGGTACTTCAAATATCACAAGTTCTTCTTCATGCTTAAGAATGATCCTTCCCACTTCATCTCTCAATTTTTTATTTATCCTAATCACATCTATAGTTGATTCCTAGACATATTCCTTGTAGGGATTAACACTATCCTAATAATTTCCTCCATTTGTGTAGTCTCTAAGTGGTTCCTCATACAAATCATGGATAAAAGAGATGTAGTTATCTATAATGGAGAAGTAATATTTGGTCATAGTGGACCCTCCATAGGTCACATTGTAATTTCACAAGAAGGTTGGATCCACGAAGAGGTTAACCAATATGAAGGTTACCCATCTAGACTAAACCATTGTATATGAGTTAGAGGAGACCCTATTTGAGCTGACTAACAAAAAGAAATCTAGGCTTGGCAAAAAAAATAGTATGAAGAGGACCCCATATCATATATAAAGGCATATGGTGATGTAGCTACTAAATTAGTAAGAAGAATACAGTCAAGATTAGCTGATTTGGAAAATTAAAAAAAGACTCTTTAATACAATTAACACCTTGGCCTAGTACAAGGTATAAGGGGATAAAATATACAATAAGATCCTCAAGGTATAAGGTGCACATGGGGCATATGATAGGAATATAATCAACATGGTAAAGTTGATCATAATGAAAAAATTTAAAGATTTGAATCTGATCCCCTTAGAAGACTTGAGCATTTCTTAGTCTAATAGAATCAACAAAAGGAAAGCATTAAACTAGTGGATTGAATAAATGATATCCCTAGGTCAGTATCTTACCCAAAAGGATGATAGATTCATAAATCTACTTAAAGAGGCTAAGCTCATGCACCTTGACAACAAAGATGGTTCTATTGTTTGCAAGTATACCTTTTGAGCCTAGTCTCAAAACTTTATTATCAACTTTAAGAAGTAGGCCATGGCCAAAGGAATGACTTTTGGGTAGGAAATGGTAAACTTGGTTGCATCTACCAATTAGAGGATAGAAAAGGCCATGGTAATCAATGAGGTTGTAAGACCTTTCCTAATCAAGCATTATACAATGGTGGGCCTTACAATCAAATCAATGAAGAAACATATTATTGATCTAAAATTGATTAAAAGTGATTATAAGAGATGTTCTGAATCATGGAGAGGGAAAATAGAAGTGGAGAAACAAACATGAAACAAGCCACAGATTGTAATTACAAGAACCTCTACCTCCTCAACCTCTCTTGGAGCTTGTTCTTCTTTAGCCAGACTAGGTCACTCCTTATTTAGATTTTATGGGTTTACATCAATTTTATTCTACACTAGGAGATTCATCATCGACCACACTAGCAAGATCCAAGCCCAACACTTTAAGAGTGAGATAGCCATTTGTTGGGCTTTCTCTAGAGGAATATCATGTCCTAATTCCCTCTAATGCATTTTGAAATATTCCAATGTTTGAATAAGGAATATTATTTAGTTTTTAGGATATAATGGACTTTATCCACTAACATAAGTCATACATCCAATTATTTTTTAACTTTTTTTGGCATTATAAGAGCTATATATAGGGGCCCTCCCCCTTAAGTGTACTTTAAAATAGAATTTTGTGAAATTAATGAAAATAGAGATAATAATTCCTATAATTTGTTCATTATTTCATCATTTTCATATTTTATTGTTTCTCAAAGATTTGCTAATGACAAATGGTTTCATTTTTATAATAATTAAGTTTGGTAGTAGTGTTTCAAGTGCATATTTCTAGTTTGTTCTTTTTGCTATGCTAACAAAGTTTGTCTGTGTATGTTATGTTTCATTCTACCTTGCAAATAAATGTGAATAAGGAAATTGGTTGTAGGTAGCTATTTTAAATCATACTTTTCATATATGTACATTATATTTACCCTAGAATCCCCATTGCATTTATGATATTTTGAGTCTAGCACTAGGATCTCATAGATGTTAGTTTTATTTGCACTATTATCAAAAAGGAATAAAGGAGGTATGTTGGTCTTTGTTGTTGAAAATAATACCTTATTTTTTTCTCTAACCTATTTCTCCTTTTGAAATTTTTTAACATGAATAACTTTAGATTAAGGCTCTCTATAAATATCCACTTATTTTTTTAAGGTTTTGGAATAAATTGGTAAAGTACAAAAGCATTTTTACATCATAACAACATAAAGAAAATTTAGATAGATTATGTCACTATTGAGTTCCTTCTATCCCTAAAAAAATGTCTACTTCCAAACTAAAAGTGGTGCCACATAATCATTATAGTAAAAATAAATTAAGCCCTAAGGTCTCTTAATACCTAGACTATAAACTAATAAATAATATTTTGTAGTTTGCATTATATCCTTGACATAGATATACATTAACAAAAGAAAAGATGGCACTAGAAAGAGGGCCTATTTGTTTTTTTATTAAAATTATAGTGTATTTATTTTGAAATATAACATAATTTCTTTAAATAAATAAAGATTAGGATAAAAAAAATTATCATCTATAAGATCTTTTGCAACCTTTGAAAGATCCTTATAAAGGTGGTTTGTTCCAAGAGATCCTTGAAATATTGGCTCACATCTAAACATATTCTTGCATTACCCCTTCAATCTATTTAAATATAATCTAAAGACATTAAATAGTGGCATGTCATTGAATTATTTCAATAGATCAATATTTTTTTGTCTATATTTTCAAAGTTCCACATGATTTGAACTAAGAACTTTTGGTCTATAACAAATAAGTGTAAAGATCAGTGTCTAAGTACATTATTTTATGAAATATCATTGAATCAAGGCTTTATAGGTCTAAATTGAGTACATTCACATAACATTAAGATATTATTCACAAAAAAATTTCTCTGAGACACTTTGATAGGCTTCATACACTCAAGGTTACTTGAAACATCTTATCTATCATTGATCTTTGCAAGTTAAACCAAGTTTCTGATAAAAGTTCATATAGGCTTCAAATATTTAAAGGATATAAACCATAAAAGGTAGATTAAGATCACTCTACTTAATTGTGGACATTTACATGGGGTTCCTTTATGTTAATTTAGCCAATCTTTATCTTCCCTAGAAATATTTGATGAACCTTTATAGTATTGTGATTTTTTGGCATAGAACCTTTGCTTAGCATCCTAAAGTTGCCTAAGATCTAGACTAAATCTAATTATAAAAATATAGTTATCCTTAGATATTTAAAAACCCATCATAAGGCTAGACCCAATAAAGGGAGACGTAAGAGATCTAAATCCCACCCTACCTCTCCAATAAGCCAAATTCCACATCCCCTATTGTATATGAGTTAGAGGAGACCCTATTTGAGCTAACCAAGAAGAAGAAATCTAGGCTTGGCAAAAAAAATAGTATGAAGAGGACCCCATATCATATATAAAGGCATATGGTGATGTAGCTACTAAATTGGTAAAAAGAATGTAGTAAATATTAACTAATTTGGAAAATAAAAACAGACTCTTTGATACATTAAACACCTTGGCCTAGTATAAGGTAAAAGGAGACAAAATATACAATAAGATCCTCAAGGTATAAGGTGCATATGGGGCATATGATAGGAATATAATCAACATGGTGAAGTTGATCATAATGAAAAAATTTAAAGATTTGAATCTGATCCCCTTAGAGGACTTGAGCATTTCTTAGTCTAATATAATCGATAGAAGGAAAGCATTAAACTATTGGATTGATTAAATGATATCCCTAGGTCAGTATCTTACCCAAAAGGGTGATAGATTCATAAATCTACTTAAAGAGGCTGAGCTCATGCACCTTGACAATAAAGATGGTTCTATTATTTGCAAGGATACCTTTTGATCCTAGTTTCAAAACTTTATTATCAACTATAGGAAATAGGCCATGGCCAAAGGAGTGACTTTTGGGTATGAAATGGTAGACTTGGTTGCATCTACCAATTAGAGGATAGAAAAGGCTATGGTAATCAATGAGGTTATAATACCTTTCCTAATCAAGCATTATACAATGGTGGGCCTTATAATCAAATTAATGAAGGAACATATTATTGATCTAAAATTGATCAAAATTGATTATAAGAGATGTTTTGAATCATGGAGAGGGAAAATAGAAGTGGAGAAACAAACATGAAACAAGCCATAGACTGTAATTACAAGAACCTCTACCTCCTCAACCCCTCTTGGAGCTTGTTCTTCTTTAGCCAAACTAGGTCACTCCTTATTTAGATGATATGGTTTCACATCCATTTTATTCTACACTAGGAGATTCATCATTGACCACACCAGCAAGATCCAAGCCTGACACTTTAGGAGTGAGATAGCCATTTGTTGGGCTTTCTCTTGATGAATATCATGTCCTAATTCCCTCTAATGCATTTTGAAATATTCCTATGTTTGAATAAGGAATATTATTTATTTTTTAGGATATAATGGACTTTATCCACTAACATAAGTCATACATCCAATTATTTTGTAACTTTTTTTGGCATTATAAGAGCTATATATAGGGGTCCTTCCCCTTAAGTGTACTTTAAAATAGAATTTTGTGAAATTAATGAAAATAGAGATAATAATTCCTATAATTTGTTCATTATTTCATCATTTTCATATTTTATTATTTCTCAAAGATTTTCTAATGACAAATGGTTTCATTTTTATAATAATTAAGTTTGGTAGTAGTGTTTCATTTGCATCTTACTAGTTTGTTCTATTTGCTATGCTAACAAAGTTTGTCTATGTATGTTATGTTTCCTTCTACCTTGCAAAGAAATGTGAATAAGTAAATTGGTTATAGGTAGCTATTTTAAAGCATACTTTTCATATATGTACATTATATTTACCCTAGAATCCCCATTGCATTTATGATATTTTGAGTCTAGCACTAAGATCTCATAGATGTTAGTTTTATTTGCACTATTATCAAAAAGGAATAAAGGAGGTATGTTGGTCTTTGTTGTTGAAAAGAAAACCTTATTTTTTGCTCTACCCTATTTCTCCTTTTGAAAAATTTTAACATGAATAACTTTAAATTAAGGCTCATTATAAATATCCACTTGTTTCTTTAAAGTTTGGGAATAAATTGGTAAAGTACAAAAGAAGTTTTACATCATAACAACATAAAGAAAATTTAGATAGATTATGTCACTATTGAGTTCCTTTTATCCCTACCAAAATTTCTCCTTCCAAACTAAAGGTGGTGCCACATAATCATTATATTAAAACTAAATTAAGCCCTAAGGTCTCCTAGTACCTACACTATAAACTAATAAATAGTATTTTGTAGTTTGCATTATATCCTTGACATAGATATACATTAACAGAAGAAAAGATGGCACTAGAAAGAGGGCCTATTTGTTTTTTTTATTAAAATTATAGTTTATTTCATTTGAAATATAACATAATTTCTTTAAATACATAAATATTAGGATTAAAATTGCAATTTATTTTCATCCTCTATAAGATATTTTGCAACCTTTAAAAGATCCTTATAAAGGTGGTTTATTCCAAGAGATCCTTGAAATACTGGCTCACATCTGAAGATATTCTTTCACTACCCTTTTGATCTATTTAAATTTAATCTAAAGACATTAAATATTGGCATGTCATTGAATTATTTCAATAGATCAATATTTTTTTGTCTATATTTTCAAAGTTCTACATGATTTGAACTAAGAACTTTTGGTCTATTACAAATAAGTGTAAATATCAGTGTCTAAGTACATTATTTTATGAAATATCATTGACTCAAGGCTTCAGATGTCTAAATTGAGTACATTCACATAACATTAAGATATTATTCACAAAAAAAATTCTGTGAGACACTTTGATAGGCTTCATACACTCAAGGTTACTTGAAACATCTTATCTATCATTGATCTTTGCAAGTTAAACCAAGTTTGTGATAAAATTTCATATAGGCTTCAAATATTTAAAGGATATAAACCATAAAAGGTAAATTAAGATCATTCTACTTAATTTTGGACATTTACATGGGGTTCCTTTATTTTAATTTAGCCAATCTTTACCTTCCCTGGTAATATTTGATGAACCTTTGTAGTATTCTGATTTTTTGGCATAGAACCTTTGCTTATCATCCTATAGTTGCCTAATATCTAGACTAAATCTCATTATAAAAATATATTTCCCCCCATTGCAAGGCTAGACCTAATAAAGGGAGACGTAAGAGATCTAAATCCCACCCTACCTCTCCAATAAGCCAACATCCACATCCCCTATTTTAAATTTATCTGATCATGACATGGTTATGAGGATCTTTCATAAGTGTTCCTATCCTTATGCATGATTTACCTAGGAACCCTTAAAAATACCTCCCTCTCTTTAATCCATTTAGGGGTATAACTATCGAAGAGCATATCAAGTCTTTCAAATCAGCCCTTAGGATTCTAAACATAATCCATGAAGACATGGCTTACAAAATCTTCCCATTTCCCTTCAGATAAGTAGCCTATGATGGGTTCCTAAATTTACTAGAGGATTCTAGCATAAGATGGAACCAATTCAATAATACCTTCATCGCATAATTTGGAAGGGTGATTAATCCTGAGATCATTTACCAAAAATTCACCATCCTAAAGCAAAACCTAAATGATCCCATCAAATATTTTAATGTTAAATTTCAAAAGATAAATAGCCTCACCATATCTCCCTATCAGCCTATAGATGACCTAGCACTTGAAATTTATAAAAATGCCCTATATCTAATGATAGCTTTCTTTCTACATAGGGCCATGAACATCAATATGCTACCACATGCCTATGCAGAGGCCATACATATTGATGATCAAATTCACCCATAGGGGCATCTTGAATTTATTTTTTCAATCATCAACCCATCTTTACCTTCTTTGAATCTAGTTCCAAATGTAAATTAGAATATGATTGCATTAAATCAGTTACCTAGCCTCAATCAATTTATATTAAGCCATACAACTCCTGGCCAACAACTAGTATTCTTTAATCATAATAATGTTTGGGATCATTCACAAAATAATATTTAAGCTCTGAACCTTATTAAAAACTCAACCACCCAAAGCATTGTCTAAAACCTAGTCTAGACCACTAAGGTTAATTCCTCAAAGGGAGACTTGGAATCAATTAAAAGGATGGTTCAAAAACTAGGTAGTCATTTTTTGAATTCACAAAGGCAAATGGGAAACATGGGGGAAGGTTCTAATAGAAATTACATTTTCAAAAATTATAATAGACCTTTTAATTGGTCTAACAATAAAAATAATAACAATGAACCCCTAGCTAATAGTGTGCCTTGTTTAATTGGTGTAGGGTCTATAACATGACTCAACATGGAGAGATAGGCTTCATAAAATTTTAAAATGGCTTTAAAATTTTTTGAGGTGAGCTAGAAAGTTGTGATGTTGTCTTAGATAACCAAGATAATATTGGCACTTCAAGAAGTACAAGAGAACCTAATAGTGAGTCCAATGCCACCAAAATAGCTCTCATGGTCAAAACTTATAATTTTTTTGACCAAGAAGAGAATGATCTTAAAATTAATATGGATGGGATACACACTTTACAATAATACTAGAAGATCAACTATGCCTTAAGGAATAGAGCTCAAATGGAATGTATGACAAATTCTACACCACCTAACAAAGTTGACACACCCTTGATCATAGGACTAATAACGATCCTCCTCCCCTAGAGGGAAAGGATACTCAACATATTATAGATATGGATACAATTGTATCCAAAGGTGGATACAACATTATGAAATATATGAAGAAAATCAAAGCCAACATTACCTTTCATGAGCTTGCACAAATCACTAACATGATTTACTACTAAAATGATTAACTAAGAATTCATAAAAAAGTAAAGATAAAATATATGAATGTGAATGTGGTAATGTATAAAATTAAGGTTGAGGTCCCTCCATTTCTATTAACTATTAGAATCTTTGGGAATAATGTACATAATTATTTACTTAATTTTGGAGCATCTGTTAATGTAATACCCATTGATATTTGTGAAAAACTAGTGTTAGAAGTATAATCACTAAGATGGGGGTGAATCAATGAGTAAAAATAATCTATCTTTAATTTTAATCTTTAAAAAAACTTAAATAGCTACCACAATCACTCATGAAGCATACACATCATTCATATTAATGAGCAAGAAAGACAATGCAATATCAATCACATAACACATGATATATATGGGAACCCTATTGGGGAACAAAACCCACTAGAACCTAAAATTGGACTACTATCCTATAATAAAAAGATCCAATTTATACTATCTATAACTAATCAAGTAACTACAATCCCTATTTAGTGAGATTACAATCCCACAAGGTGCTACAACACCTATCTAGCTAAACTACAACAATAACTAGACTTTTAGCAAGTTGGTCCTTGTAAGGAGGATATAACCACCTTAGATTCTGATATAACACAATAACATCTATAAACACATCCACCTCTAAATTGATGTTTACAACACCTAATGATGGACCTCTATTTATCATTCTTTACCTTCACTCATACTTAATCTGTAAGAACACTATTCTACTAATAGAATTATGACCTAAGGTTATACAAATAGTCCTCAATCTATTATACTCTTCAAATCATACTTAGGTCACTCTACCCCTCATTCTCTCCCCAATACACACACAAAATCCTCTCTCAAATCTCTCCCAAGTCTCTCACCTAAAATCTAGAAATCACCATCTTTGATTTCACTATTTATAGAGCAATCTTGATAATCAACACCTTGGTCATCCATTAGGCATGCCTTATTTCTTAAGTAATCTCTCACATGAAGACACATCTCAATATAATATTCATAGGTTGTCTAAAGCAACTATGGGTCACCCTTAAGAAATTAGACCTTTTAATAAGGCTCGTGTTGCTCTTATAGGTCTCATGGAGACCTATTCACCCATTTAACACATAATAATAAAAAAGAACATATAACCACTTTAAAATACGTTGATCCACTCATTATTTCCCCTTTGACATACTTAAATGATCACAAGAAACTTTTCTCACCTCTGGCCATGCTCAATCAACTCAAATAGAGACTGTATACACATGAGCACCATTACCAAACATAAAATCAACTTATTAAGCATTTTTCATACTCAATATAGATTGATCACACCTCCAAAATTCTCACAGAGCATCCTCATGAAGTCTATAACACTCCAAAACATCAAAGTCATCATGATATATCAAAACAACATCAAAATGAGCTCAATTGCTCTTATCAGGTTACTTGCATAACATGCACAAAAACACAGTCAACTTTGGATCTCAATATCTTTGTACACACTTCCAAATCTTTAAATCCATGTTTTCAGATGTACCTTAGAGTCCTCTACATTTTTTATTTTTATTACAATATCAAATTTAACTTTTATAAAAAGATATGGATAAAATATAGAGCTCTAGTGTTTCCTTATGTTAAATTCAAATATTTGAATTCAAATGGTCATAGTTAAACATCGACCACTTTAATCACATCTCATGTCCTCACTAATCAGATCAACTTCACACCATTGATTTTGTCTAAAATTTAATGCATAGTCAACCAAAGCTAAAAATTAAACCTTAGTCATTTGGACTTCATCTCATGCAATCTTAAAATGTTGACTTAAGACTCACCATTGATCTCTATAGATCAACCAGGTCTTTAACAATCAATGCTCACTATTCAATCAATCTGTATGAACACACACTCATTATTGGATACTTATCATTTACCTTTACTTAGTTTTTAAACATTATTCACCTGTCCTTATCTCACTGCTTCCTAAATTCTTAGAGTAATACACATTGTCAATTTTACTTGAGCTTTAATTTGTGTAGAAATGACTGTGGGGACCATTTCAATATGCCTAGAAGGCTAACATTATATATATATATATATATATATATATATATATATATATATATATATATAATCTTTTGTTTTAATCAATATCATGTCCCTTAAATTTCACTATATGCTCTCCTTTCAAATATAAATCAAACCATGTATCAAACTACTCCTAAAACCTTCATGTATTCGAGATATAAATTCATTAAAATGCCTTCTCAAAATATTATATCACAACCAACTATGTCAAAACATGCCCGAGAGGCCAACTTTGAATATGCATAGCCTTTGTCATGATTCATTACATGATCTAAAATTTAGCACAAATAAACTAGGCTAAAAAATAAACAAACCCATATGATTAATTTCTTATCATATGTAAATTTGACTATGGAAAAACATATTCAAACTACTTGGGAGCCCAACTTTGCATATGCACATATTTTGATGTGCTTCATCGCATGATCTAAAATTTATAAAAAATAAACTAGGCTCAAAACTAAATAAACCCATATTATCACATTCTCATAAAACATCTACACATGTGATACATTCCATCATAAAAATACTTACTTGAATCTTTTTGACCACCTACAAATTTGGCTAAGTATGGGAAAACAATGAATTCTGATTGAGAAGCTAACTTTGCACCCTCATATATTTGACCAAACTTCAACACATGACATGAGATATTGATAATAATAACTAAGGAATAATTTTATCACAAATATATGACCAATTACCCTTGACTCATTCCCACATGGTAATGGTGATGTCAACAAATTACCTACTCAAATTTTATGTCACTAGACCTAAAGTGTCTAGATGAGAACAATGATGAACCGGTTAATTATAATCATGCACACAAGAACTCAAAGAATTATTGAATTATGATATGACCCTTTTCATATGCTTAAATCACCATACTAATCCCTACACCTCTCTAACCATGCCAAAATATAATATCAACCAAGTAAACTTCAAGCATACTAGGACAAACACATTACACACTTTGTCATTGTCACTTAGACTATCAAGGAACTTCATCCACTCACCATCACACCTCTATGACATCATTAAAAACTCTCCAAAAATATTCCCTTTTGTCATTAATGTTAACAAACATCATATAGAAATATATAGCTCACCTTCTCTCTCTTCAAAAATTCCCATAATAGGAACATTCTCCCCTTTTGATATAATGACAATGTGGGTACAATATGATCATGAGGACATGAAAATACTATCAAATAATAAAGGACCATCTTATAAATATTATCCAAACTCCCCTTTACCTTGAGCCTAATTTTTATTTCTTTGACAACATCTTCTTGCTCCTTGCCAATACTCTCTTCAATCAAACACTACAACCATTGAAGAAAGAACACACAAAAGAATTGAAATCTGATGGAACTCACTAAGAAACATCTAAAAGGGACTCTCCCTAAGATTTTTGATCCATTTTACATCTTAAGAATTTTCATATCCACACACACCATGAATAATAATCACACATGATAATTATCTTCCTCTCTCAAGCTACTACAAGAACCACCAATCAGAACTTCATGCCACTCACTAAATAGGAAACATTCTCTCAATAAACCTAAAAAATACCCATTTTGACCCTATACTATAGCTCCTTCACAAACCTCTGGAGCAAGATCATGAACATGTTGTTCCCCCTTAACCAAATACCTTCTATTTATTCATAGAGAAATAAATGACACCCAATATTTGTCTTAGATACTCAAAAATAGCATTTGACAATGGTTTGGTAATAATATTTACAATTTATTCTTTTTTAGGCACATGATCTAAATTGAAACATTGATTAATCACTTGTTTTCTCAAGAAATGATATCTAATATGAATGTGTTTAGTTTTTGAGTGTATAATAGGACTCTTTGAGATACTAATTGCACTAGTATCATCACAATAAATAGGACAAGTTCCATTTTATGTTACCTTGTAATCCTCCAAAGTTTGTTTCATCTACATGACTTATGTGCAACAAGAGGTAAGTGTTATATACTTAACTCCTACATTGAATAGAGATATTGAGGCTTGATTCTTACTTAGCCAAGACACCAAACATTCTCCCATAAAGAAGACCCCACTATTGGTACTCCTCCTATCATCCACACATCCTACCCAATCAACATTAGTATATGATTTCAAAAATAATTCTTAACTCCTAAGATACTATAAACCATAGTCTATGGTGCCTTTGAAATATCTCAAGATCCTTTTGACTTCTTTCAAGTGAGATTCTCTAGGATCATCTTGAAACCTTCATACAAGACCTTCTACTTGCATGATGTTAGGCCTAGATGTAGTAGAGTATAAAATATTTCCAATCATAGATCTATATAAAGTCTAACCAACTTTTGGTGAGTCATCTAGTTTACTTAACTTGCATCCTTTGATCATTTGAGTACCCATTGTCTTATAATCCAACATATCAAACTTCTTTAGCATATCCTTGATGTATTTACCTTGATAAATGAATATCCTTACATCAAGTTAATTAATTTGTAATCCTAATAAGTAAGATAGTTCTCCCAACATTGACATTTCAAATTTAGTCTTCATAATATCTACAAATTATCTACTCATTTTATCATTGTCAGATCCAAAATTTATGTCATAAACATATATAGCAACTATCAATTTATTATTACGTTCTATCCTAATGTATAAATTACTATTATCTACCCCACTTTTAAAACCTTGACTCAAAATTTACTTATCTAGCCTATCATACCAAGCTCTAGGAGCTTGTTTAAGACCATACAAAGCCTATTCAATTTACACACAAAATCTTGATTACTTGACATGAAGTATCCTTCAGGTAACTCAATGTAGACTTCTTATTCTAAAATTCCATTCAAGAATGTATATTTCACATCCATTTTATATACCTTAAAACCTTTGAAACATGTATACACCAAAAAAATCATAATTACTTCCATCCTTGCCACAGGATCAAAAATCTCATCTAAATCTATTCCTTCAACCTGAGCATATCCTTTACACATTAATCTATCCTTATTTATTATGACTTCTCCTTTCTCATTCATCTTGTTTTTCAAAACTCATTTGGTACCTATCATATTTTTATCTTTTGGTCTAGGAACTAAGTCCCATGTTTCATTCCTTTATATTTGATCAATTTATTCATCCATTAAATCATTCCAAATTTCATCTTTGCTAGATTTCATAAATTTTTTGGGTTCAATCATGGATAATAGAGTTAAGTGTTGTTTATTTTGATTGATCAACATTCTCCTTCTATTCTACAACCTTGCACCAACATTTCCAATAATCTAAAAGATTGAATGACCTTTCTAAATTATTCTAGATGGAGCTTTAATATTTTGTCTTTCTTCCTCTTCTTCATCTTCATCATCTATTTGAATATATAACTCATCATTATTTGTAACAACATTCAAAATTGAGTCACTTACCCATAATTTTGGTTGTCTGACTCTACTAATCTCATTTACCCTTACATTTGAACTTTCATCAATATTTTGAAATCTCTTATTGAAGTATATATAGATAGTACTGATATAAGAATAAATTAAGAAGATGCCCTCATCAAATTAAATCAAATTTTCCAAGATAATCTCCATATCTTTTGATGAAGCACCTACTCCCAAACACTCTAAAATTTTTAAAATTACCCATTCTATTCTTTCATAACTCATAAGGATTCTTATTACCATTTACTTTGATTTGACACTTGTTTAGGATGTATGCAGAACTATTGGATGCCCTTCCCAATATCCATCTAATAATTTTACATTTTGAATCATGGTTTTACCCATCTCAATAATATTCTTATTCTTCCTTTCAACCATGCCATTATGTTATGGTGTTATATTAGAATAATATTATCTTCTTATCCCATATTCATCATAGAAATCATTGAAATTATGAGACCAAAACTCACCTCCTCTATCTGATCTCACACACTTGATCTCTGAACCTTTATAATTTTCCAAAAGAGCTTTAAATTCCATAAATTTTGCAAAATCTTTTAATTTTTCTTTAAGAAAGAGTGTCCAAGTCATCCTAATAAAATCATCAATGAAAATCATGAAGTAACTATTACCTTGAATACTTTGAGTTCTCATAGGTCCACATAGATTAGTGTGGATCAAATCAGATGTCTCTATAGTGGAGAATTCCTTGGTTTTGTATCTTCTCTTGGTTTGATTCCCATGAAGACATGTCTTGCAAAGAGAATGAAAAATCTTAGGCATATGCCTTACCAAACCCTTTGAACTATTTTTTCTCATATTATCAAAATGTATATGTCCAAGCCTTCTATGCCAAAGCCATCTTTTCTTGATTCCTAAATGCATACCATAGGTTCCTAGACTATTTAGTGAACACTTCTCATTTTTTAATTCCTAATAATCCAATTCATGTGTTACAGGTTGTAGTAATCATGTTACCTATTGGTGTAATAGAGGCAAGACAATTGACTATTTCACAATATTTATATTAGTTGGTGGTTGGGAGCCACCATGGCCAACAAATAGATATATGTATAATATTCAATCACTATGCAAATAACAATGAATTATGATCAAGAAGCAAATTAAGGAATAATTTAGAATGGACATTTACAATGACAAGCTAAACTAAGGTGATCCAAATCAAAAAAAGAGTAAAAAAAAAAGGGTAGGGTAGAAATAAATATTGTTGATCTTCATTCCAAACATCATGAGAAAGTTTAGATTTCATCTAACCATGCACTTAAAACCAACATGTGAATTGAAATAGCTTATCCCAAATCACATCACACATCAGGAAAACTCTTAAGGTAGAAATAATGCAAATAAGAATCAAGTTCACTTTAAAGATTATACCCCTTTAAGCAAATAACATTGGCCCAAATGTAATAAGATTAAAGGAAACAAAATGAAACTAAAGACTTTCAGTCAACCTAGCATTGGCACAAGTTGACAACTCTACAATTAAATGTGTACACCAAAAATTCATTTGAACCATTCAAATTTGGAAATTAGAATATGCAAATAAGATAGAAGTCATGATAACAAACACACAAATAAATAATGGATAATCTTTGCATAATTCCTTTCTTGTATTTATTTTTTCAAGTTCACAAAGTAATTTTGGCTCTAAGAACTCCCCCTTTCCTTTTCCAAAATGGTAATACTACCTTTCATAGAAATACAAGGTGGTGTACCAGTCAGTTAGAAGATTTAAATGTACAATAAGTAAAGATAGTTGTCCTTTTTCTACCAGGTTCTAGAATACACTTGATTTTCTAAAATAAACTAAACTAGATGCAATACACTAACAAGCTATCATATACCTTTACAAAAGTATATTCCATTTTCAAAATGTTAAAATGCTCTTTAAAAGTGGAATGCTAACTGATTAGCTAGTGGGCCCTATGCTTTGGAACTTTCTTATTGCTACTGAAGGATGTTCATAGCCTTTTATGTTCCTCATTAACAAGTTACAAATCCACAAATGGCTTTAAGAGACACTCTTCTTCCTTGTTATCTAGATCATTCGTCTCTCTGTCATTTCTAGCCATGGCTTCTTTGGTGCTCTTGGCCTTAGTGATCATTTCATCTACATTGAAGATCATTTCTAAGATCCTACCATTGTCTACCCTAGACTAGCCTTAAATTTTACCTTTTATATCTTGTTTTACCAAAGTATCCTTCTATTTAATTTTTTTTCCTTCATGATACTTAGGGTAGTGTGTTACATCTCCTCGATGGTCTAGAAGAGATTAGACCAATTCTTATTTCTAGTGTTCAAAGCCATAGTGTTAAGGTCTTTAGAACTTGTAGGATTGGCCAATATGGTTCCCAGGAGTTGATTTATATTAGGATCTCTATTTATGACACTTAGTGCCTTCATAGGCCTTCTAGGATTTGTATTCTATGTAATAAACATGTGCTCACCATGTGTTGATCCTAAGGACATCTTGGGTTTCATTAAAAATTCTTTGGCATCTATGATCCATTCGATCATCCTCTCATGAACAAGTGAAAACCATTGATCCTAATCCAAGTAGACGTATACTATTGGTCTAATAGATTGATATCATTATAATTTTTGAGTCCTTTGATCTATTTAATTAATCCCCATGATAAACTAGAGGCCATTAATCCTATAAAATAGTGATAACTTTCATTAACATAATTATTTAGGTGGGGACTTAGGTTTACATACCTTAGGCTAAGGTTTATTTTGTGTTTATTAAACATGAAAAAACTTTAGGCTAAGGTGTTTATGCCTAAGTTATTTTTTTAGATTTATTAAAAAGGGGATCATGGATAAACATATTAGGCTAAGGTTTATGTTGCAGTAATAAACACAACATATACTTTAGGACAAGATATTTATGATAAGTTCTTAATACATTCTCAAAGGGGCCAAATGATAAAAGGACCAACTATTAGGTTTTGACCTAGGATTTCATCATGTTAGTAAACATGATAAAACCTTCGATTAAAAGCATTTGGGCTAATTTTTATTTCATAGGGACCCTTCTAAAATAAGACATAGTATAATTCTCTATCCTAAGGTTCATGGTATTCAAAAAAATGCAATGGGGACCTTAATATATAGGCTTAGACTAAATTCATCTCTACATATATTTAGACTATGAGATCATGTCATTATTTATAGTTCAAAGATATCAGGTGTTTGAAAATCCTCTAAGGGTTTCCATTGGTCTAAAATTCAATCTATGATCTTTTGATAACATTTTTTAAGTATAACATGATCTTAAGAAAAATAATCCATTAGATTAAATTTGATGATCTCATGGATGATAATGACAGACACACGGACATCAAATGATGGTCATGCAAATGTCAAATTTAAGGTAATAGATCATTAGGTTTTATGGTATTAAAGTTGACAATCTTATAGATGTTAATGATGGCCTCATATACATCATATGGTGTTCGTGCAAACATCAATTATGAGCTTGTGAAACCTTTATAGTCCATATACCTAGAATTCAATTCACTCCATCTAATCAAGGCCCATGATGAAGTGAGATCTGTCGATTGCGATTCGAGTAGTTACATGTGAATAGTTCCTTTGATTAATTAAATGTGAAAACATAAGTTTTAAACTAAGGTATTATTGTATTAAAAATACAATGATTCCTTACAATAAAACTTAGGCTTAAGTCTTATGTTTGATAGTCGGGCCCACTTAACTTTAGGTGTCCTCACTCCATTTGATCTTTGGCTCCACTTAAGCATGGGTTGTTGATCATGATCCTTGTGATGGAATCTGATTCATTTTAAGGGTGAAGGATTTAATATCCTTGGGCTTCCTTCACATCATCTAATTAAAAGTAATCATGAGGCATGTACCATCATATCTATGAAGAAACAAGGTTTTTAAGTTAGGACTTGGTTGAAAATAAAAAATTATGCTAAAGTGTTAAGGCTAAGGTCTTGTTCATGCTGGTAAACATGAACGGGGCCTTAGAGTTAAGATTTTAGGTTAAAATAGGTAACAAAGGGGACTATACTTAGGAAAATAAAAGTGACCCTATCGACATGAATGTTAGACTCAATTAGAAATATAAGAAATAAAGGGGGGGAATAAAAGGGACCAAGCATAATTTTTAAGTTAAGGTTTGGTCATGGTAAGAAACATGACCAAACCTTAACATGAAAATTGGGGATTAAGTCCAAAACAAAGATTGAAATATTCCACCAAAATTTCTCCTGCCAATATTTAAATTAAGACCTTAAGCTAGGGTTTTTTGGAGGAGGGTTTTTAGATCATGAATCTAGGCCTAAACTTTCATAGCTCAGAGGCTAATAAAAACCTGAATGAAGATAAATAGTGGAGATATAAATATGATATATTCATAAAGGCTCCATGAAACCTTTAACTTATCACATGAAGAGAAACTGTTAGTAACATTAGGTAACCTTAAATAAAAACCATAAACTAGTAGGCCAACTTTATCAAAATGGATTATCTTCAAATTCTAATAACATTCAAAACAAGCCATGCTTTCAATGTTACATTTAAAAGTGTCTCAAGGGTCCCAATTTTCATAAAGGGGGTATGTTGACCTTAATAAATGGCAAATTTAAAGGGAAACATAGTAATATGTTAGAACTTAGAGGCTCTAGATTGGACAAGTGACTAGGCTACCTGTTTTACTTGATTTATGTCATCACCAAGATCAATTCATGGTTAGAACAAGCTTTGCACATGTAAAATTAGGGTCAAACATTATGGCATAGCCATGATGTGTATTTTATTTTATTTCACTTACTATTTGCCATGGGGTTCAAGGGACAACTTCCAATTTTTATGCCTTTAATCATTAACATTGACTTAGAGCATATTTGGAGATCCATTAAGGACTATGCTTATAGTTTAGGGAAGGGTTGAGAATTTCTCTACTGCCATCTAGGAATTCATATTCCTGATAGATATGCCTTTAGATCCACTCATGGTCTTTCTCCATTACCATCTAGGCATCCATAACCCCAGTGGAGATTACCAGAATCACCTATGCTTGAAAAGATTTTGATTTTGCATTGAATTCTTATTTTTGTACTTTTTAGATCTTTTATGCTTTTAGAAAGGTTGGGAACTAGGGTATCCAAATTGAAATATATGGTCAAGTGTCTAATCTTTAGGTAATAACCTATGGTTGTGACCTTTGTCCTAAGCAAGGATGTTTATTAAGTGCAATAATGACTATGCCCTAGTAGATCAATCTTTCATTCTACATTTGTAACTCCTCTTAAAACCAAGTTTATATCAAAACAATGTTCAAGTTATCATAAAATAATTAACCTATTCATCAGTATTTTTTAGTACCTCTAAATTAGAACATCAAGCTCATATTTAAAATCCATGGTCAACATGTGCATGAGGTGCATACCTACATTTATGAACTATGAAGCTCTTGAGTAGCCTATATGAAAATCAAGATGAGGGTTGTCCAAAAGGATTTATTTAAAATCAAGGAAAAAAGCACAAAATTCAAACACATGTACATGTGTTATATACAAACAAGGTATAGGAAGGGAAAAAAAAGAAAGAAAGAATAGGAAAGAAACTAATCTAGGCCCTATACTAACTTCATAAAATACTTACCTTCAGGATCAAATGGAAAATTATTTAGTCTACTAAAAAACCTTGAAACTTGAGTGTTTTCTCATGACATCATTCTAAAAATAAAGGCATTTGGATATCTAGGTCCTCTCTATAGTGTGATTTGGGCTCCCATAGCCATTCTCAAGTATATGGATCAAACATATGAGTTTAAGACCCAATCATCTTCTTCCCAAATTCTCCTACTTTGTAATAAGAGTGCTAGTTCTACTTCATCCATAGATAGGTATTGGGTTATATCATATTCACTTAATAATGATAGCTTATCTTGTATTCTCAGACTAATGTCTTCATTTTTTTTTTGAGGTGGAAATAGACTACCAATATTCATACAAAAATATTCCAAGTTATCCCAAAAGGATTCTTCATCCTCATCAACTATATGATGCTCATCTCAAATCCCATCATCAAAGACATATTGGTACCATAATATTGACCTGTTGATGAAGTCACATGATAATTCTTGATTTGATTCACATGTTTCATCTTCATCCCCAATGAAGTTACGCAACTCTTCTATTCAATTAGGCTCTATTTAACTTGGTTTTGGGTCTCTAAATTAATACCATCTTCTAGGAACTTTAGATCATTGGTGAAAACCTTAGATGAAGCATCCATGTGTTGTACTATTCCATCATCTACCATATCTATCTCTTTGATTCCATTTAATAAATCATGAAATGACCTCTACCAGTGATCATCTTATTCAGGGGTATTCTCTATTTCAGAAATAAACCTACATGGGCTATCTTTTTGGCTACCTTCTGAAAAAATATCATGTGATGGATCCATATCCATTTATAGAAACTCTTATTTTCCATCTATAGGTATACCAATGATGATGTCTTGTTTATATCTAATTGAAATCTCTTTTACATATTTAGGAATATAAGTTCCCTTAGATGCAATTTCTTCAATTGTATCATCTTCATCTTCATATTCAAATGAGAAATCAAAGGCTTGCATGAAACCTTGTGATATTACTATAAATCCAAATTTCCCTACAAAAAAGTCTTGATTAGCAAAATTTTAGAGGTTTTAGATATATTACAATAATCAGCCATAATAATATCATAAAAACTCATGCGCATGTCCTTAGATGATACCTTATTGATGTTATCATGAAACTTGTTTGGAGTCCTATCAAAAATTTAGGAAGCATAGTTTCTATCATAGATTTCCCTTGTTTTTCCTACTTATTTTTTCAATTGATGAAAGACAATTCTTAGTTTTTGGATCATTTCTAATATTAAGTCATTTGAATCTTTTAGTGTCTCAAGATCACAAATTGGAACATTATTACTAGTTGTGGGCTTTAAAGTTCTATGATTTTGTGGATTAAATCCACTTGTAGTGTTATTCAATACCTCTAGGTATTGGCCAAGATATGTATGACTTAAGGGAAAATGGTTCTAAATTGGTGATAAATTAGGCATACTAGTAATGACATTCTGGATGTGCCAATTTAAATTAACATTAGGCATGGAATATGCCATTGGAATTTGGGGTTGTATTTGGTCATTAATGGCCATAGCTTCAGAATAGGCTTAGGTCAATTTGTTTATGACTAGAAGAGATATTTTTAGGAACATAGAGGTTAAGGGATATAAAACATCCTTATAAATATCTAAGGCCAAAACATCATTGGGTCTATAAGGGGCTTTATTTTCACTTAAAAAAATTTGGAACCAAGCAATGAAGGCTCTAATGGTTTCATTAACATCCATTTTAATTGTGGTAAAATTTTGATACAAGACATAGGGACTAATAATTTTGCCAAATTGATCAATGAAGTTATTGTTGAAGTCATTCCATCTAGTAATGCAATCATTTGGAAGGTTAGAAACCATTCACAAGCATCATATTTAAAAGTAAATGGAAATAAACTATAGGCTACATATACATGAATCACATTTATCAATCTCAGAATAACTTTGAAACTTATGACATGTTCTTCAGCTATGGCAACATTATTTGGAATATATAAAGGAAAATATATTTTAGGATTCCAAGGAAGATCATTTAATATACCTGACATGTTTATTGAAGAACCACCTAGCCATGCCATACCTTGAATGCATGAGTACCTTGAACTGGTGAAGTATTTGAGACTTTGGGAATTTCAGTCATCTAAGCCTTACCTTGGGTAATTTCAGCTTGTGACCTTGAAACATGTTTGAAATATGATGTGTCAAATCAATATTTACAAATAATAATGATTATATTTGTACATTAAGCAACTTTTACAAAGATTCATATAAATAAAAATAAAGGACAACACTTTTTGACTAAGTTAGCTCAAAGAAGTGTCTAAATATGCTAGTATGAATGATAGTTACATGTTCAAATCAAAAAAAAAACAAATTTGCAAAGTATTGATGAATCTTTGATCAAAATAGCTATTACTAACCTCAAATTGGTTTGATTCATAGATCTAAAGCTACCTTTACCATAACTAAGCATATATATTCAAATAATGTCAATCTTTGTCTAAATAAGCCCAAAGATTGGTCTAAAACCATGAAAATCACCAACTCTTACACAATTATGTTAAAATAAACAAAAATATGTAAATAATAGAGTGATATTTGATCAAAATACACCAAAACCAATAAATATCCTACAAATTCACAAATATTTTATTGAGGGCCCTCCCTCTAGCACCAGTGAAGCTCTTGTTGATGCCTAAATGCATACCACAGGTGACTAAAGTGTTTAAAAAGAACTTTTCATTTATAAATATTTAATAATACAATGCATGAGTTATAGGTTATAGTAATCCTATTACCTATTGGTAGAATAGAGTTAGAATAAGTAACTATTTCACAATATTTTATATTAGTTGGTGGTTAGGAGCCACCATGGACAAATAATAGATTTATGTAGAATATGCAGTAACTATGGAAAGAATAGTGAATTATGATCAAGAAATAAATTAAGAATTAATTTAGAATGGATAATTACAATGACAAGCTAAACTAAGGTGATCCAAGTCAAAAAAAGAACAAAAATAAGGGTAAGCCAAAAAGAAATATTATTGATCTTCATTCCAAAAATCATTAAAAAGTTTAGATTTCATCCAAGCATGCACTTAAAACCAACATGTGAAGTAAAAAAGCTTAGCCCAAATCACATCACACATCATGAAAACTCCTAAAGAAGGTGGATATAATTCAAATAAGAATCAGGTTCACTTTAAAGATTCTACCCCTACAAGCAAACAACATTGGTCAAAATACAAGAAAAGTAAAGGAAATGAAATGAAACTAAAGACTTCCAATCAACATAGCATTGGCACAATTTGACAACTCTAAAATTAAAGGTGCACACCAATAATTCATAAGAACCATTAAAATCTAGAAATTAGAATAAACAAATGAGAGAGAAGCCATGATAGCAAACACATAGACAAATAATGGACAATCTTTGTATAATTTCTTGCTTGTATTGCTTGATTCAAGTTTACAAAGTAATTTTGGCTCTAACAACTCCCCCTCTTCTTATACAAAATGGTATTACTACCTTTTATAGAATGATAAGGTAGTATATTGATCAGTTATAAGATAAAAATGTATAAGAAGTAAGGATAACTATCATTTTCCTACCAAGTTCTAGAATACAATTGATTTTCAAAAATAGATTGGCCTAGAGTTAATATGTTAATAAAATATCATATTCCTTTACAAAAGGATATTCCATTTTTAAAATGTTACAATGCTCTACAAAACTGAAATATTAATTGATTGGCTGGTGGACCCTATACATGAAAACTTGCTTGTTTCTACTAAAGGATATTTATACCCTTTTGATGTTCCTCATTAGCAAGTCCCAAATCCATAGTTGGCCTTAAGAGACACTCTTCCTCCTTGTTATCTAGATCATTCATCTCTCTATCATTTCTAGCCATGGCTTCCTTAGTGCTCTTAGCCTTAGTGATCCTTTCATTTTCATTGAAGACTATGTCCAAGATCCTACCATTATCTACCCTAGACTAGCATTAGATTTTACCTTTTATCTCTTATGTTACCAAAGTAGCCTTGTGTTTGAATTTCTTGTCCTTCATGATACCTAGGGTAGTCTGCTACATCTCTTCAATGGTCTAGACTAGCTTAGACCAATTCTTATTTCCAATGTTCAATGCCATAATGTCTAGGTCTATATAATTTGTAAGCTTGGCCAACATGGTGATAAGGAGTTTCTCTATGTCAAGATATATGGTTATGACACTTGGCACCTTTGTAAGCCTTTTGGGCTTTGTGTTATATGTATTTATCACTTGCTCACCATGTGTCAATCCCATGGGCATCATAGGTTTTGTTAAAAAGTCTTAGGTAATTATGCTCCATCTAATCATCCTCTCATGAGCAAACACAAACCATTGATCATGATCCAAGTGTATGCACACTATTGGTCTGATAGATCAATAGCATTAGACCCATCAAGTCCTTCCCTCCATTTGATTAATCCCTATAATAAAGCATGAGCCATTGATCCTACAAAAGAGCAATAACTTTAATTAGCATCATTATTTAGGTGGGGAGTTAGGTTTAAATACCTTAGGCTAAGGTTTATTTTATGTTTATTAAACATGAAATAAACTTTAGGCTAAGGTGTTTATGCTTTTTTTTTTAGATTTATAAAAAATGGAACCATGGCTAAATATATTAGGCTAAGGCTTATGTTGCATTAATAAACACAATATATACTTTAAGAAAAGATGTTTATGCTAAATTCTTAGGACATGCCTGAAGGGGACAAATGATAAAAGGACCAACTATTAGGTTTTAACCTAGGATTTCATTGTGTTATTAAACATGATAAAACCTTTATTTTAAAGCATTTGGGCTAAGTTTTATGTCATAAGGACCCTTTTGAAATAAGACTTAGTATAAGTCTCTAGCTTAAGGTTTATGACATTCAAAAAAATGCAATGGGGACCTTAGGATATAGAGTTAGACTAAATTCATCTCTACATATATTTGGACTATGAGATCATGTCATTTTTTATAGTTCAAATATCTCAAGTCTTTGAACATCATCTAAGGGGTCCTATTGGTTTGCAATGCAATCCATGAGATTTTGACAACATTTTAGAGTATATCTTGGTCTTAAGCAAAATAATTCATTAGTTTAAATTTTATGGTCTCATAAATGTCAATGATGGACTCATAGACATTAAATGATGGTTATGTGAATGTCAAATTTATTGTAGTAAATCATTAAGTTTTATGGTCTTAAAGTTGACGGTCACACATACGTCAATGATAGCCTTGCAAACATCATATGATAGTTGTGCAAACATCAATTTTAAGCTCATGAAAATTCTATGGTCCATAGACCTCTGATTCAATTCGCTTTATCTGATCAAGGGCCATGATGAAGTGAGAGCCATTGATTTTGATTCGAGCAATTATACATGATTAGCTCCTTTGATTAATTAAAGTCAAAAACCTAAGTTTTAACCTATGGTCTTCTTATATTAAAATATAATGAAGCCTTATGATAAAACTTAGTCTTAAGTCTTATGTTTGATAATGGGGACGACTTAACTTTAAGTGTCCTCATGTTGTCTGATCTTTGACTCTACTTAATCATAAACCATCAATCACGATCCTTATGATGGCATGGAATTGGTCTGAAATGGTGAAAGCTTTAAGATCTTTAGGATTCTTTTATGTCATTTGATTAAAAAGAGTGATGAGGCATGAACCATCATATTTGTGAAGAAGTAAGGTTTTTAAGCTAGGACCCAATTAAAAATAAAAACTTCGGCTAAATCATTAAGGCTAACTTCTTGTTTATGTTGATAAACATGAATGGGGCCTTAGAATTAAGACTTTAGGTTTAAATAGGTAACAAAGTGGACCATACTTAGGAAATAAAAGTGCCCCTACCAAAACAAACATTAGACTCAATTATAAATATAGGAAATAAAGGGGGGAAATAAAAGGGACCAAGCATAATTTTTAGGTTAAGGTTTGGTCATGTTAAGAAACACAACCAGGCCTTAACATGAAAATTGGGGCTTAAGTCCAAAAATAATTAAATTATTCCCACTAATATTTAAATCAAGACCTTAAGATAAGTTTTTCTAGAGGAGGGTTTTTAGAACATGAATCTAGGCCTAAACTTTCATAGTTCAAAGGCTATTAAAAGCCTAAATGAAGATAAATAGTGGGGATCTAAGTATGATCTATTCATAAAGGCTCCATGAAACCTAAAACTTATCACATGAAGAGCAATTATTAGAAATATTAGATAACCTTGAATCAAAACCATAAACCAGTCAACCAACTTTATTGAAGTGGATGATCTTCAATTTCTAATAATGTTCAAAACAAGCCATGCTTTCAGTGTTAAATTTCAAAGTGTCTTAAGGGTCCCAATTTTTATAAATGGGGGTATGTTGACATTAACATCTTTCTTTCAATTGAATTATGAATCACTCTTCCTTCTTGGATTCATGGAATACATACATGTTGTTTTCTATTTTATGAACATTTATAATTAATCTACCATATTTTTCCTTTCTTATTTCACATACATCATCATGAAAAGTTACAACATTTCCTTTCTTACACATTTATCTCACACTTAAAAGATTATGTTTCAAACCTTATACATATAAGACATTCTCAATTTTATTATTATCATTATCTAAACTCATCATATCATTTTTGACTATGTTAGCAAATTAGTTGTTACCAAATCTAATTGTACCTAGGTTGGTCCTTTTGAGAGATATAAACTTAATCTTATCTCCTATCATATGCTTTGAGAATCCACTATCTATGAACCATCTCTTGTTCTCATCTTCTTGAGAATGTAAAGCTACTTGAACAAATAATGACTCATCTATTGGTGATATGATTGGATTTTTGTTTTTTTCCTTTTCAAACTTTGTCTTCTTGAACCATTTAATAGTGTCAGTGACTTATATATCCTTTTTCCAAAACGCTCTATTGCAGTTCTTATCTATGTGGCCTTTTTGGTTATAGTTGTAACATATGAGATCCCTTTTGATTTATGGAGAGAGAGCATAATCCTTATATCTATGACCAAATTGATTTCATGAAAAGTAATACCCATTGAAGACATTATTCATATTTGACCTTCCATATTCTTGATTATAACTGATCTATAAATTTTCATTCTTGACCATTTTGATGGATATGGAATCCCTTTTGTCCTTGGATAAGAGTACATCTGAGTAAGTCATGTCTTTAGATTCCAATTATTCCATTCTTTAATTGAGATCTTTATTCATCATGACCTATAGATTATTGACTATTGCCTCTAGATTTTGCACTTGTGTCTTCACACTATTAACTTTTGATAAATCATAAACTATATTGTCTTAAAGACAAGTCATAACCTCTTTGTCAACCATTGTACCTTTGATCACCTTTAAGATGTTAAGCCTTTACCAAAGGACCTACTCTGATACCAATTATTAGAGGTACAATCACTTGGGGTGAATCAATGAGCCCAAATAATCAAGCAAAAACACTTAAAAATCTACCACAAGCATTCATGAAGCATACACATCATTCATATCAATGAGTAAGAGAGACAATGTAAGATAAATCACATAACATATGATATACATGAGAAAACTTCTCAAGGAATAAAACCCACTTAAACATATAATTAGACTACTATCCTATAATAATAAGATCCAATCTAGACCAACTTTAACTAATCAAGGAACTATAATCCCTATTTAGTGATACTATAATCCCACAAGGTGCTATAACACCTATCTAGTTGAGCCGCAAAAAAAACCAAACTTTTAGCAAGTTTCATATTATAAGGAGGCTAAAACCACCTTATATGTTGAGCTACCAAAACATATATAAACACATACACCTCTGAATTAATATCTACAACACCTAATGATGGACCTCTGCTTAACACTCTTTACCTTCACTCACACTCAATCTGCAAAAGCACTATTCTACCAATAAAATTATGACCTACATATCATACAAATAGTCCTTAATCTATTTTACTCTTTAACTCATCCTCATATCACTCTACACCTCATTATCTCCCAAATACACACAAAAAATCCTCTCTCAAATCTCTCCTAAGTCTCTCACTGAAAATCTAGAAATCAACATCTTTGATTTCACTATTTATAGAGCAATCTTGATAATAAATAGCTTGGTTGTCCATCAGGCATGTCTTATCTCTTAAGTTATATTTCACATGAAGACACGACCTATTATAATCTTCATAGGTTATCCATAGTAACTATGGGTTACCCTTAAGCATCTACACCTTTTAATAAGGCCCTTGTATCTCTTATAGGTCTCATGGAGACCTATTCACCCATTTAGCACATCATCAAACAAACTAAGAACATAAGACCACTTTAAATACATGGATCCACTCCTCATATCCCATTTAACATCCTCAAATTATCACATTCAACTTTTATCACATCTATGTATGCTCAATCAACTCAAATAGAGACCACATACACAGGAACACAATTACCAAACATAAAATTAACTTCTAAAGCATTGTTCATACTTAAGATAGATTGATCACACCTCGAAAACACTCATAGAGCATCCTCATGGCATCTAAAACACTCCTAAATATCAAATTCATCATGAGATGTCAAAATAACATTAAAACAAGCTCAATTACTCTTCTCAATTTATTTGTAGAACATGCACGATACATAGTCAACTTTGGAGCTCAATATATTTATTTTTACACACTTTCAGATCTTCAAATTAATATTATCAAATACACCTTATATTCCTCTACATATTTTATTTTTAATATAATATAAAATTTGACTTTTATCAAAATATATGGATAAAATATATATCTCTAGTTTTTACCTATGTTAAATTTAAATATTTGAATTCAAACGGTCACAGTTAAACATCGATCACTTTACTCACATCTCATGTCCTTGTTACTTAGATCAAATTCACACCATTGATCATATCTAAAATTTAAATCATATTCTACCAAATATAAATGTTAAACCTCAGTCACTTTGACCTCATATTGTGCAATCTTGAAATGTTGACTCAACATGCCCATCGATCTCTTCGGATCAATTAGGTCTTTAGAAATCAATGCTCATCATTTGATCAATTTTTATGAACACTTGCTCACCATTGGATCCTTATCCTTTACCTTTGCTCCTCAGTTAATCAACATCCACTTATCCTCATCTCATTACTTCTTGATTTCTTGGAGTAATGAACACCATTGATCTTACTCAAGCTTTAACTTGTGTAGAAATGACTTTGGGGACCCTTTCAATATGCCTAAAAGACCATCTTTAGATAGATATATCTTTTGTTGCAATCAATCTCATGTCTCTCAAATTTCACCATATGTTTTCCTTTCAAAGAGGAATCCAGCCATGTATAAAAATACTCCTGAAAAATTCACACATGTGAGATATAATATCATTAAAATGCCTTCTCAAAATCTTTTTTCATAGAGCCAACTATGTCAAAACTTGCCTAAGACACCAACTTGCATAAATTTTGTCACACTTCAACACATGATCTAAAATTTATCACAAATAAAATAGGCTCAAAACTAAATAAAACCATATGATCATTTTATTTTTAAACCTTCACATGTGTAATATATAACATCAAAAAAATGCCTACTCAACTTTTCTTGTCAAATGCAAATTTGGCTATGTATTGAGAAACATAGTCAAATTACCTGGGAACCCAACTTTGTATATGCACATATTTTTATGTGCTTCATCACATGATTTAAAATTTAGAGAAAATAAATTAAGATCAAAATTAAATAAACCCATATGATCACCTCTTCTTGAAACATCTACATGTGTGAGATAATCCATTATCAAATCGCTTATTAGCTCTTTTTGTCCACCTAAAAATTTGGCTAAGTTTGGGGGAAAATGAATTCTAACTAAGAATCCAAATTTACATCTTCATATCTTTGACCACACTTTGATTCATGAATTAAAATTTGGAGCATAAAAATTCCATGATCAAAACCATATGACCAACTCCCATTGACTCATTCCCACATGGTAATGGTTATGTTAACAAATTACCTACTTAGATTTTATGCCACTAGACCCAAATCTTTTAGATGAGAACAATGATGAACTAGGTGAATTATTTTCATGCACACAAACACTTGAAGCATTATTGAATATTGATAGGTCCCCTTTCACATGCTCAAATCACTATACTCATCCCTGAACCTCTCTAACCATGCCAAAAAAGAAGATCAATCAAGCAAACTTTAAGCATATTAAGAAAAGCACATTACACACTTTGTTATTGTCACTTAGACTATCAGTCACTTTATCCACTCACCAAGACACATATATGACATCATTTATAACTCTCCAATAATTAGGACTAACTCTAATCATGTTTGATAGATTTATTGTCCAATTGGACAAGTTAACGGTCAAGGTCGTAGGATAAATTTTGTAAGTTCATATGTAGTTAGCTCATGAACCCTATATTCAATAGTTCATTAACATCCAAGTCATATAAATCTTAAAATCATATGAGATGTTGTTGAGTAGATACTAGACAAAATCCTTGAATAGATATATGTCCACAGATTGCTCACATATGTGTCTACCATGGAGGGGTGTGCCCAATCAAATTCAAATCGAATGAAAGCCAAGAATAAATTTCATGATAACAAAATACAATGCCAAGAATGAGAATGTGAATTTCTAATCCATGGACTTAGGTGTATATCCTCTTAATACTATGGATTCAAATGAAAGTAGCCTAATGACCAAAGATAAAGGGTTTAGGATGATGTACTTTGATGGTGTGACAGCCAAACAAGGCTTACGGGTAGGTATCATATTAATGAACCTAGTTGGTATAAAATATTTAACATCTTATAGACTTCAATTTCCATGCACTAATAATCTTGTATAATATGAGGCCTTGATATTAAGACTTCAATTTTACACCAAGCATAAGGTAAGTAAATTATTAGTACATGGTGATTTAGAATTATTCATCAAATAGGGACATATTCAATAATAATGCAAGATTTCTTATATGAAGAAGTATAAATTTAGAGCATGGGATTTAATTTAGAGTTTCAAATCATTTAACATTGCCTATGAACTCAGGGATAAAAACTAGTTGGTATAAAATATTTAACATCTTATAGACTTCAATTTCCATGCACTAATAATCTTGTATAATATGAGGCCTTGATATTAGGACTTCAATTTTACACCAAATATAAGGTAAGTAAATTTTTAGTACATGGTGATTCATAATTATTCATCAAGTAGGGACATAGTCAATAATAATGTAAGATTTCTTATATGAAGAATTATAAACTTAGAGCATGGGATTTAATTTAGAGTTTCAAATCATTTAACATTTCCTATGAACTCAAGGATGAAAACTAGTTGGTGGATGTGTTGGCTTCTATAGTAGCAAATATAGTCCCACTTGAGGCTCTCAAGCTACATAAATTACTAGTTAAAATAATATCATGCCGTTTTATACCAGGCAATACTAATCACTTCCAAGTGCTTGATGATGATAACCAAATCATTGAATTCATGACTAGTTTTGGAGCCTTTGAATCACACGTAACTGATGAGCAAAATGAAAATTCTACAAAGGATGTCAAAGTTTATGATGATGGTGTAATCAAACTAAAGAAGAATAGAATTACTAAGGGCATGGTCTCTCTGAAAAGGATATTTGATCAAGACAATCTAACTAGTGATACTAGAGTTCTCAAATTAAGTGGAAAGGATTACAAGTAAATTAATCTAGGTTCATTGAAAAATCCCCAGAACATCAACATCAGGCTTGTCTATACCAAGAAGTGGTCAAAGCCACTAATATATTATCTATATTTAAGGATGTCCTTTCATGTTCATATGGAGATATCAAGGTTTTTGATACCCAGGTCATCTCTCATATGATCCCTTTAAAATAAGCATGAAAACCATTCATCCAAAGGTAGAGACTCATGAACCTTGTTCTAAATCCTCTCATCTATAAGGAAGTGAAGAAGTTATTAGATGCAAGGATAGTCTTCTTGATCAAACACTCCACATGAGTGGATAACTTTCTTAATTAAAAAGGAATATGGTAAAATTAGACTTTGTGTAGACTTTTAGAATCTAAATAGATCCTTAAAAAAGGATAATTACCTATTTCCCTCTTTGTATGAGGTAATCCAAATAGTTAGTGGCTCTCAAATGATGTCTTTTTAGATGTCTTCTCTGGTTACAACTATATATTGGTCAATAGAGAATACAAGATGAAGATTTCCTTCACAACTAAGTAGAGAACATTCACATATATAAGGATGACTTTCAAGCTTATAAATTATATGGCCACCTTCCAATGTGCCATGGATCATGCATTATGAGTAATTATTGGTAAGCACATTATTATTTATATGGATAACTTAACTATTTTCTCTAAAAACAAGAAAGACCATATGATGCACATTCAACAATTTCTTGAGAAATGTATAACCTTTGGTATATCTCTAACCCCTAAGAAGAGAAGCTTTTGTGTAACCAAAGGTAAGCTCTTGAGACACATAATCATGAAGGTTGGTCTAGCTATTGACCTTGATAGGATTAATTCTACTTTTAAGGTTGATTTTCCTAATAGTAAAAAAGATTTCAAATCATTTTTTGGAAAGATTAACTTTGTATATAGATTCATTTTAGGTTTTACCAAAAAATTTAGACCTCTAAATGCCATGTTGAAAAAGGACATAAAGATTTATTAAATGTCTAAGGCTAGGAAATATTTACAAGACATAAAATAAGCCATAGTATAGACACCCATGCTAATTATTCTAGATTTTAGTAAAGATTTCTACCTTTATTCTTTTGCTTTTAACGACATGATTGCCACCATCTTAATGTAGAGAGTAGATGATAAACAATATATAGTCACTTTCATGAGTAAAAACTTAAAGTATGTTGAATTGAGATACCCACTCCTAGAAAAGTAAGTGCATTCTTTGGTAAAGGCCATGAATAAGTTTAGACATTACATCCTCTAGAACAAGATTCATGCCATTATACTTGACCCTGTTATTAAGCTTATGCTTAACCATAATGAGTTAGAGGTAAGATGGGGGAAATGGATGAGTAATATACAAGAGTAAGATATATAAATCAAGTCAAACAAGATGGAATGTATCCAAGGTTTAATTTTGTTAGTTACCAAGACTGATCCTTAAATCAATGTTTTAAAAGTATAAGTAGACTAGATCTCAAGTGAGGAATGGTACAAAGACATCATCCATTACATATTGAATGGCACTTTCCCAATGTAATTAAAAATAGATCAAATAATATCACTCAAAATCAAAAAAGTTATCTTCATAATAAAAATAGGAGTTCTTCATAGAAAAACTATGAAGGAATCTATTTAAGATGCATCTCCAAGAAGGAAGCTATAGACATACTAAATAACTTCCATGAGAAATTGAGAAGTGGGAATATTTCAAGTAGAACCACATCCCAAAAAATACTTAGGGTAGGCTATTACTATCCTACCATATTTAAGGATGCACATGCCCATGTTTAAGCATGTCATCAATGTCAAATGTTAAACAATAGAGAAGTAAGAGTCACCATGCCTTTAAAATTAGTGGTTAAAACCAATATATTTTCATAATGGGATTAGACTTCATTAGATTTATTAATCCTAAGTCTTTGATGGGACATAAATTTATGATGACATCTACTAACTATTTCACTAAGTGGACTAAAGTGATTGCCACTAAGAACTATAGGGAAATTGATGTCATCAAATTCCTAGAAGAGAACATCACAACCAAATTTGGGGCCCCTTTATCTTCGGTATGTGATAATGATCTATCTTTATAATCTATAGAATTCATATAATGGGGTTATGACAATAAGATTATTGTCAAGTTTTCCTCTAACCACTATTTGTAAGGAAATGGTGTTGTAGAATCGATAAATAAGAACCTAATGAAGGAAATAAATAAGTTAGTCAATAAAATGCCAAGGTAGTGGAAGTCATTATTGAGATATGTTCTCTAGGTAGATCAGACTAGATACAAGTAAGCCTTAAAGTCATCCAAATATTTATTAATGTATGGGAAATAACCAATATTTATAATTACATTAGAGTTTCCTACTTATGAGTTCATAATTGAATATATGGATAATGATGAAAGAATTTAGTCAAAAATATTTAATGCCATCTAGATGGAAAATACCAGAGATAAATCCCTCAAGAATTTCATAAAACATCAGGATGTAGTCAAAAGATGGTTTGATAAAAGGGCTAAAATCAAGACATTATGAATTTCAAATTTGGTCTTACTATGGGATAAAGCCCATGAGAAAAATGCAAGCATGACAAATTCACACCCCTATATATTGGGTCATATCAAAGTACAAATATACTAGATTATAATGCATTCAGACTAAAATACTTACAAAGACATGACCCAGCTCTACTGGTGAATGGACAGTACTCAAAGCATTACTTCTTGGTTACCCCTTTCACCCCTATCAAAGGACTATGATTTGGTTTAGTGTATTAGTAGATAGAGTTAAATTAGTTTCCTTTATTATTTTATTTCTTATCGTGTGTTTTCTTTCAATATTTTTCTTTCCTTAGAGTAGTCACTATGTGTTTTAGCTTAGAAATAAGCCCTTTAGGTAGGGTCCCAGTTTTTTCTTGCATGTGCCAAATTTTGAAATATGAAGAGTTGAAGTTTTGGAGCCTGTGTACATCCCAGTAGATGGTTATTTGAAATAAGATATTGTAGTATGTGTTGATTTAGTAAATATAGAATAATTTAATTATAAATATGTCATTTCACAGAATATGTCTTCATATTCTAATTATAATCCATTTATAACAAGCATGCATTTGGCTGAATAAATATCTTAAAATTCTAAAGGTCCATACATAATAGGACTAAATCTCACATCATAAGATTGCCATGGTAGAACTCAATCACTAAAAGTGAATGGTTCTTGAGCAAAAGTTCTAAAATTACTTAAAACCTAGCTAAAAAATTGGTTCCTAACCTTCAAGGGTTTGAAAAAAAATCAAAAACATGTGTATCAAATTGAAATAGACTTGAATCTATAAGTTATATTCTCTTGAAGATGATTTAGTTAAACTCCATCAGGGTTATGGACACTTGGTTGGAAGTGGAGCAAGGCCTAGAGTGGAGACAAAGGTATCTCTATTAGAGGAGTAGATGTTTGTCTGATAGTAGATCAATGCCCAAGCCATCCCCTTTAAATTTGAGCATAAATATATATCTCTAAAAATGCTTTCCTAGAACCTATGTTTAAAGCCATAAAGATTGAAGCCACTGATTCTAAAACACCAGAGCATGTTGGTCATTTAATTCAAAGCACACATAGGGTATGAATGGTTTTCAAGTTTTCAATCTTTAATCCTTCAAGTACAAAGTTTTTAGTTATAGAAAACCAATTATAATATTTTTTAGATATGCCAAGGGATGATTGCTTAATGATTACATTATAAACTAGGATATCTAAATTCTAATAAATTATTATATTTCTCATAGAGGTCACCATTTATTGAGATCAACACACCCCATTTTTAATAAAATGGTGACCCTATGAAATTTTGGATCACTCACCCTAGGATATACCTTACCATTGAATCCACATAATTAAAAACTCTTTATATGACTTAAAAAGTTTAAAATTCATGTTGGTCCATGACAAATATTAATGGGAACCTTTTAAAATGTTTCATTAATTTATAGTTCATTATTTTTATAATGATCTAATTGGTTAAAAAAGTGCTCTCACAAGGGGTTACAATCTAAATATCCCTAAGACTCAATCAAAATTACTTAATTAATATTTTCAAATCATGGTATTACTTTGGCTATGTTGAAAATCATAAATCAATACTATAACATACCTTGATTTTAAGTTTAGATTAGGGCCCGAGTCAAATTATTTATTCAAAGTTTATGAATTTAGACTTGCCTATTTTATTTTATTAGGCAATTTTCTAACTTTCACATGCTTGCCTTTGTGAAGAAACCTAATGCCAACTTAGCGTCAATTAACATGTAGCAGTGTCACATGCATTGGTCACTTGGTCATATAAAGTTTTTGAATCCATCAGAACAAACATTAAGAGCCACCTAGGATTTAAATCAAAGAAAGTTAAAGATACATTCCATGTATGACTCATATCTTTCAATTTAAATTCTAAAATATAGAGTTTAAAGTTTGTTTTCTTGAGGAATTACATTCACTTTTAATTGTTATCTACTAAAAAACTTCTAAGTATTCTACAATTGTTGATAAGAACTTATGTGCACTCATCCACCATTAAAGCAATATACAATCTCATTAATAAAAAAATTAGAACCATGGTTGAAGCTAGAACATCCTGAGCCACCAAGTATGAACTAGTGCTATTCTTATATTCATATGAAATGAAAATCATCTTCTGAGACACCATTTTCAATTATGTTGCATTGGCCACTGAAGATAAGAATTATAATGATCTATTATACCATGTGGAAAGTATTAAATATAGAGATGGTGATGATGAATAATACACCAATGATGCAGAAGATAGGTTGGATATATTTCCATGCAAATATGTAGGATTGTATAAGGTTGCATCTAATCTAGAGGTACTACCCTATGTAGACTTAGTATACCAAATGTTTCTTCAATCCAGGTGTGTGGATAATATGATTAAGTATTTTAATTTAGGTAATGAATTTGATTTCATAGTCAAAGCTATCCTTTCATGCTTATTATGGCCTACCTAGACCAGAGATTATATACAATCAAGAAACTATTACCTAATGGCTCCAAACACGTAACATCAAAGAATTTTTTAAGGACTAGGCAGAGAATAAGTAGAGGTTTGTATATAAGTCCAAAATTAACAATATCCCCATTACCCAATTTAAGGATTTAAGAATGGGGATGGCTATGATGAATAGGCTACATGGGTCAAGGACACAAGCCACTTAAATGAGAAGTGTCTTCCACTTATATCAATGATAGTAGATGATGCCAAGATGCCCCCTTTTGGAGAAATCATCTCCTACAACTTGGTATCCTAGATTAAGAAGGTCATGGCCAACTAAGGGGATCATTTTACATGACATCCTACCTATTGAAAGACATTTACACTACCTAAAAGTTCCCCCAATTCACCAATTGGGATCCCAAGCTAAATTAGACCATGCCTCATGTCTTCTCATAGGTAAGAATCTAAAAATACAAGAAGGATATGAGGTAAATAACTGATCTCTTATACCCAATTATGTATAGGGCCATTCATGAGAGGCCTATTCCTAGGTTATCATAAGAAATTAAAATAACACTGAGCACCCTAGGAGCCTACTGGTACTATCTAGATTGCACAGTGATAAGAATAGTAGGAATTAAGACATCCCACTTTAAGTTTTATACCACTCTACCAAATAAGATGGTTTAACAATAAATCACCTTTTATCTACTTAAAGAGTGGATGGGTTGTGCAAGAATAAGAAAATAGGATTAGTTCATCCTAAGCTATCCAACTTTGGTTAGTTTAAAATTGAAAACTAGAAACTAGTTATTGGTACCACTAAGAAAATACTTTCCTTTGACTTAGAGAGAGATATAAATTAGGAATGGGGACCTAAACATTTGAATTTCAAATACTTCATCAAGTAAAGGGCATTTCTAAGCATTACATAGCATCACAAGCTTGATTATGAAGATAAGTTCTACATCATTGCAACCAATGACATAGAGGTGAAAGAGAGATTGAAGACTGCTAATATCCCATAGGTGAAGGGGAGGTTATAATATGTGGGTTTTATGAGGTTTTTTAACCTAAATATGTTCAAGCAAGAGTATCCACATCAATAGTCCATGTTGTTAGTACTAAGGAAGAATGGTTGATTGACCCTTAACTTAATGAGAGAATACTATAGGCATTATCTCCTACTTTGGAAAAGGGAGGAGATGATACAAAAAATCATATTGAGTGGGCTTATATTTTAGGATAGACATCCAACATCACATCCTAGGCACAAAGAATTTCCTCAATACAGGCAAGACCTTTAGTGGAGGTAGTAGTTACACCTACTCAAACACCAACAACTACAACATTAGGGTTACCTCCCTTACTTATTATAAAAGAGTAACCACATATAATAGGTTAGGAGTATATTAATTTACCTCCCTCATTCTTATATGACTCACCTTTGGGCATATTTTATGAACCCCCAACTTTAAACCATAAAAACCTCTTACCCTATAGGCCCCTTACCAAACTTATAATTAGACATGTGACTATGTCATTTCTCACTATCAACCCTTTCATCATATTATCCACTTCCAAGGTCCCAATAATGGCCAATTTACCTCCAATTATGCCCAGGCCTATGCTCAGACTAGGTCACCAATTACTAAATAAAATGCCCATTATTTTCATTCCCCAAGTTCCTTTGTTCCCAACTAGTGCTTTAGCTAGCACTAGTTCTTATTCATCCTCAAGAATGACACTTCCCACTTCATCCCCTAGTCATGCATTTATCTTAGTCACATCCATAGTTTCTTCTTAGATATTTTTATTCTAGGGATTAACACCAACCCAATAATTGTATCTATCTATGCAGCCTTTGAGTGGTTCTTTAAACAAATCATAGATAAAATAGATGTAGTTAGCTATAATGGAGAACCAATATTTGGCCATAGTGGACCCTCCATCGGTCACATTGGAATTTGAAAATAAGGATGGATTCATGAAGATGATAACCAAGAGGAAGGTTACCCATCTAAACCAAAAAATTGTATATGAGTCATAAGATACCCTATTTGAGGTGACCAAGAAGAGGAAAGCTAGGCCTGACCAACAACAATATTATGAAGAGGACCTCCTTTCAACTCTAAAGGCATATGGTGATGTAGCTATTTAATTGGTCAAATGAATGTACTAAAGATCAGTTGATTTGGAAAAGAAACACAAATATATATTTACAAAGGAAACCATAACCAAGGTGGAATAGGATATGGAAGTAATGTTTGATACATTAAACATCTTATCCAAGTACAAGGCAAAAGAGGACAAAATCTACAATAATATACTCAAGGTATAAGATGCATATAGGGCACATGATAAAATGAAAATCAACTTGGTGAAGTTGATTAGAATGAAAAATTTTGAATATGTTAATCTAATCCCCTTACAGGACTTGAGCATTACATAGTCCTATATATTTGGCAGATGGAAAGTATTGAACTAGTGGATTATGAAATGAGATCCCTGGGCTAGTCTCTTAACTAGCAAGGTGACAGAGTCATAACTCTAATTAAAGAGGTTGAGATCATGTACCTTTTATAATAAGGATGGTTCCATTGTCAGCAAGATGCCTTCATAGCTTAGTTTCAAAAATTTATTGTCAACTTTAGGAAACAAGCCATGGCTACAGGAGTGACTTTTGGTTAGGAAATGGTAGATTTGGTTGCATCTACCAATCAGAGGATAGAAAAGGATATGGAAATAAATGAGGCTATAGGACCTCTCCTAAGAAAGCATCATGTAAAGGTAGGGCTTACAATCAAATTATTAAAGTAACCTCTTATCGATCTAAAATTGATCAATGGTATTATAAGAGATGCTATGAAGCATGGAGAGGGAAGATAGAAGTTGAGAAACAAGTAGACATCAAGCCACAAATTGTCATCACAATAACCTATACCTCTTTGACTCTTCTTAGAGCTTCTTCCTCTTCAACCACACTAGGAAACACTCTTTCTTTAGCTATTTTAGGTTCACATCCATCTTATTCTAGACTTGGAGCTTCATCATCAACCACACCAATAAGATCCAAGCCTATCACTTCAGGAGAAAGATAACCATTTATTGGTATTTTTCTTGATGAATATCACATCTTAATTCCCTCAAATGCATTGTGAAATATTCCCCTATTTGAATATGGAATTTTTTTTTAGTTTTTAGGACATAAGGAACTTTGTACACTAATAGATGTCATACATATAGTTCTTCTATTCCTATCTTAGGCATTAGAAGGCTTATATATATGGTCCCTCCCCCTTAATTGTACTTTAAAATAGAGTTTTGTGAAATTAATGCAAATACATAGAATAATTTCTATAATTTGTTCACTATTTCATTATTTTCATATTTTATTATTTCTCAAAGCTTTGCTAATGATAAATGATTTCATTTTTCTAATGGTTAAGTCTATTAGTAGTGTTTCAAATGCATCTTTCTAGTTTTTATTTTTTGTTATGATAATAAAGTTTGTCTATGTATGTTATGTTTCCTTCTACCTTAAAAATAAATGTGTTTAAATTAATTTATTATAGGTAGATATTTTAAAGCATACTTTTTAGATATATGTATTTTATTTACCCTAGAATCCCCTCTGCATTTATGATATTTTGAGTCTAGTAGTAGGATCTCATAGATGTTAGCTTCATTTGCACTATTGTTAGAAGGAACTAAAAGAGATCTATTGGCCTTCATTATTGCAAAGAAAATATTCTTTTATACTCTACCTTGTTCCCCTTTTGAAATTATTTAACATGAATCAATTTATATTAAGGATCATTGTAAATATCCACTTGTTTGTTTAAAGTTTGGGCATAAATTTTTAAATTACAAAATCAATTTTACATCATAGCAACACAAATAGATTATGCCACTAGTAAGTTCCTGATGTCCTTACAGCAGGGTTTGCTTATATACTAAAGGTGGTAACCACATAATCATTCTAATAAAACTGAATTAAGACCTAAGGTCTTCTAGTGCCTATACTATAAATTGATAAATATTGTTTTATTGTATGTATTATATCCTTGACACATATACACATCAACAATTGTAATAAATCTCTTCAAAATTCATTTAATACAACTGATTTTATACCTTAATGACTCCTTATTTTATTAAACATAAATAACATAGATGATTGTTAAATATGATTCAATAAATATTGATAAATTTAGTGCATATCTAACCATATTATAACATTTTAAACCTAAAATTAGAAGACAAATCTTTACATGATGTCAGTAGTATTAAAAACTTACATAATAAGATTGTTGAGAGTAACATGTTTTTCATTTATTCCATAGAATTCAAACATCAAGGTAACAATAAAATTAGTCCTAATAGTAATAAATATTATTAAAATTTATCCATAGAAACATTCCATGGATAATTTTAAAATATATAATACACAAAGCAACCCAATAACCCACTTTTTGTCACGTAATAGTCAATAAAAATAGGCACTAGAAATCAAAGGTAGTTTTAACATCCTAAAATCATTCAAAGCACATAATGAGTTTAATATAATGGATATATTACTTGAAAAACATAATGGGTTACTACCAATGACTCATTAAAAGCATTTTCTACATAACCAACAAGGCACAAGACATAAAAAATCATTAAAATTTATCAAGAGGCCAAACACATAGAGGTATAGTTTACTACAATTATCATCAAATTTAGGATGAACCTTGATGTATGTAAAGCTCAGATTCTAATTATGACCACATATATGACCCAATGTTCATTTAAAATGGTTTAATAACATAATACCAATAAAAATCCACTTAATTAAGCATATTATAGTCTTGTATTTAATGAACATAACATACATACAATTGTCAACCATAATTAGTTCAACATAGTTAGGGCAGAATTAAATTATTTACTTAATGATTCAAGGCATAAATAAGAATTAAAAAGTATAAAAACATACACTTATCTTGTTATTGAGTTACTTGGTTTAGGTATAAACACAGGGTTTCAAGGATGACATACCAATCTCCTTTACCTATATGATAAATAATAATAACCCAATAGATTAATAAGCATAATGAAAAAAGGCACAACCCAACTAACCCCAGTTTAGGAACCTTATTTATATTTATAGAAGAATAATTGTAATGAATATTATAGTAATTAATTACTTATTCATTTAATATGATATCCACTTATAAACCCTAGCACAGTCATAAAATAACCATATGATGGTATTAAACTATTGTAATAGTTTCTCCTTCATTTCATGGTAATAGACAACAACCCTACACCAACACCATATAATAAACATCACAAAATGGAAACATAGTATTACTTTTCATACAAGCTAGGGTTTGACCCTTTTTCAAAAAACTAAAATATGTCAATTAACACATATTGCCAATGTTATTTTATCCATAGATAAGCATTCCTCCACAAAGGGAAAACCAAATATCAATATATAGATTCTTATATATATTCATTATAGTATAATATTAGGTATAGACTCGTATATGAATACTTTGGTGTGTCTATATGGGTCTATACCTAAATAGGGTGTTAAAATAAATACAAGCTACCATACTTGTCTCAAGAAAAATAATGTACATAATCTTAACAAGAAAGGATAATAACATTGCCAATTATTATAACTAGGCACCATCTTCCCTCTTTTTTCTAGATTTTTTTCCAAATATTCCCTCCTTATCATACTTTATTATATCTTTAACCAAATTATATATACATGACTCTATCCATTATTTAAACCCATGTAAGACCCCATAATCATTAAGGGAATAAAAGTCTGAAAGAGTGGTTGCTAAATATCAGCCTTCGCCATTTAAATGGTCAAAAACTAGGTGTAGAATTGAGGGTGAGAAACCCTACTCACTCCTTTTCATTATTCCTCTCTACCATGTGGCTTGAGGTAACCTAATGAAAATAGTTAATGAGACTCATCATTTTTGGAAAAAAATGATAAAAATAATCAATATAAGTATAGAATCCAAACTAAGGTATTTTTGTTCACTATAATATTCCCATTCATGAAACCCCATGAGATTGGGCATTCCCTAAAAGGGGAAGGTGGGGATAACTATGGAATTTCATCCTCCATTTTAGGAGTGATCTAGGATCAGCCTAGGCTATGGTTGCAGGTATTTGACTTCACAAATGGAGTCTGCATGAAAAGTCTCAAAGAGATGCACTATCACCACCAAAAATTCAATATAAATTTCATTCACACAAGTCAAATAGTGTTATGATAAATCAATATTATTATTTCTATTTATAAATAAAAAGGGAAAGAGTAGTTCAATTTTAAAGAAAAAACAAAAAAAAGAAGGAAGGGTAAGGCAAAAAAGGGAGCCTCTAGATCTAAAAGCGATTCAATGCATTGATCATTGAACCAAGTGACTTTACCATAGTTAGACAAATGTTAGACTAAGTTTCACTAAAGTTATACCACTAATAACATATAATGGGAAGAGTCTGAAGGAATTAGGAGTATGTTTTCAATATCAACTCTCACTAAATATGAGTACTATGGGATTATAGTAGAATACAAATAAATACCATATGAGAATTTGTAGATTAACACACAAATTATCAGTACTACCAATAGAAATGAGAAAAATCACATAGTGATTGTAATATCTAAGAACATTATAACCATAATATACATAAAGTATCAAAGTGTTAATCTAATTAACCTAACATTGAATGTCATTCAAGAATAGAGATGAAAGAGAATTAGAGCACAAAACAAACCCTCTTGTAGAATATAGAGATTGTATTCAGTAAAATAGGTAAGTGATATTATAATAATCAATTTGGGCTAACTTTATAATCTAGAGAGATGAAGGAAAAGTAGGTGAAATCCTAGATACAATCTAACAACACTTTTGACCAATTTTGGTCAACCCTAAATTATAATATAGTTTTTATTTATATAGACAAGGATGAGGCTCACCTACAATTAGTATGAGGATCCCATCCTAGGCCATTATGGCCACTCATTATAGTTAAAACCATAATTAAAAATTCAAAATAATAAAATCCCTTCAAACCCATAAAATATCTATGGGGGACCACTTAATTAACATTAGGAGGTGACTAAGAAAGTCCAACTCCTAACTAATTTTTGCCAACATCCCTAGCTTTCAATGTATACATCGCAAGGTTAAACCCCTTATCCATCTTGGCAAGATACATTTGGGGATCCTTAAATATTACCTTAAATTTTGTCACCAGTCTTTGGTAGACTTGGAAGGGTGATTCTATTGATGCTTAGACCCCAAAGACCAAGTTAATGCTTATCATGGACAATGTTGATAGATCCAACACCACCCAGGATACTTCCTAGTCTAATTTGGTGACATTATCCCTCATGACTTGGTTGAATTAGCATAGGTGGACTTTGAAGTACCCTTAATTGAGTAGGGTGCCATATAAGTGGAATAACATAGAGATATTGATCTCTTTAATGTAGGTCAATATATTCTTCTTAGCCTCTTCCAAGGGTCTTATTTCAGTGCAAGCCATGACCAACCATTCCTCCATTAAAACCTTCATGTTCTTAGTTTATGTTTTATACAACCTAAAGTTTGAGGTTAGAATGAGTTTTAACTCTGATAACATCCCTTTTTTATCACCACTTTCAGCTTCTAACACTTTCTATCAATCTTTATAATCCTCTCCATGTAAGCTTTGGTTCATTGGATAAGTACATTAATCTCAACTAAAGTCTCCATTACATTCATAAGGACTAAAAATAGTAGTGAAAGGGTATCATTTACCTATCCAATCAACCTAATGGGAAAATTTCTCTTTATTTAGGATTCTAAGGTTTGAACCTATATTTGTATGTCTTTAAGGAGATTTTTAGACATATTATGAGTCACTCAAAGAATGAATACTGTGTCCTTAGCCATAATTTATTTCCTAATGGAAGTAATCACCTTGGTAAGGGAGAACATATCTTTATGGGTCTTCTAAAACACCAAGTTCCCCTCCTAGACAAACCTCTACATCAGTGTCCTATTCATACTTTCAAAGGCTCGATCAAAATTCCATTACACATTTAGGTTACCCTAAGAAGTTATCTCCAGTACCTATGACCTTGGGAATATTCCTCAAGTTGTGGGAGGTCTAGGAGGCATGGATAAAATGGTGGTGAAGGGTAAAGGATGAGGTGGAGTAGATATGGAGGAAGTAGTTGGGGTAAATGAGGAAAGCAATGGAGGTATAAGGGGTATGGTGAGTAAAGGGAGGGAGAATGAAAGGGGAGTCCCAAGGGAAAATTTATGCCTTACACTAATACTAGGTTAAATTGACTTGATGAGGAATTACCCCTAGAAAAGGGTCATTAAATAGCAGGGAAGAGATGGGTTGGTTGAAGGCAAGTCTATGTCACCCTGGGTAATGGAAAGAGGGGGTTAAGGAGCTAGGCATTAATATGTTATGATTGGGTTTAATTTAACTCTCAAGATTATAGAAGAGTTTGAATAGGAGAAGAAGGCCTTAAATATAGATTTGGAGTGTGAGCTTCCTTCTACTTATTTGGCCTCTTACCCAGGTTAGATTTAGATGTTATAGGCGATAGACCAAGTGGGATAATAAGAACCATTGGCACTGATGGTGGATGAATTAGATTTGGTGAGGGAATCATCAATATAATTATAGTGGGAACTAATAGGGTTAATTATATAAGTGATATGCTCTCAAAATTCATAGTTGCACTTATTGATAGAGTCAATCCCAAGGAATGCACTAGGAAAACTTTGGGTTATGAGATGGATAGAGAAGAGGGGAATGAAGGGGAAAGTATGATTGGGAAGACAAAATCTAAAGGTAATTTTATAAATTATGTAGGGGTATAATGGGTAAAAGAGGAGGTACCACTTGTGGTTTTATGGGAGTGGATCAGAATTTAGGGGTGTCAAGACTAAGATTTCAAACAGTGAGAGTGAGGGGGAAAGGGAAATTAGAGAATTTATAGGTGTGAGATGGGGAACCTAGATGAGTAATTGTTTGGAGCCTCACTTTGATCTCATACTCAAGATACTAACCACATAAAACCTTAGGTTTTATGAAGCCCTAATTTGAGGTGTCGATGGCTGAGATGTATATGTCTAGTCTATTTAGCATTGATTAGCTCAAGTTTGGATTTACTGAAGTTAGACTACTATAGCTAATGGAAGAGGTAAAGTTAGAGGTAAGGTAAAAAAGAGTGACTAGAAGAGTTGGAGTAGGAGCTAATTTATGAGGATTAATAATTGATAAAGGAGGAAAAGCTAGACTTGGAATATAAAGAGGAAAATATGGTGGGATGTCTTACAAGATCCTTTAAAAAAAATCAAGAACTATAAGTGTTGGATCCTCAATGGACCAAGTAAGATCTAGAGGATGTGTCGATGTGCCTACCTAATCCTTCTTACCTTTATTATTATCCTTTAATATGATCTAAGACAAGACCTTATGGTTGTCAACAACATCTAATTAGATCTCATGATCATCCTCACATAATCATTATAGTTGATATTGACACAAGTTTAATACCATTCCAATTGAGATCTAATTATCCCCTTAGGTTCCTAGTGTTAGAGCTTTAATTTTTATAGGGTGAAGGAGTCTCACCCAACTTCCATCTTATGAATTAAATAGAACATTTTATAAACATGGTTCCTAATTATGATTAGAAGTGGAAGACATGCCTTTTGTTAGTTTTGGATACAAAATCTAAAGATACCATACACCAACTAATATGAAATCTCTTACTCTACTAGGTAGTTTGGAATGGAATATTGTAGGCAAAGATTATCCTTGGAGAAACCTTCAATCCATATCATGGTGTCCTCTAAGTAAATCTAATAGATCCTGATGATGGTGATGGAATCCTTGGTTGCCTTTAATAATTGGGGCATCAAGGCCTCATTGATGGATTGGTAGACCATTGGGTAGAAATTATCACATATTTAAAAAGTGTGACTATGGAATTGGTGTCCATATATCTTATCAAATACCACATGGGCCATAAAAACACTAGGAAACCATGTAGGAAAAGTCAAAGGTTTGAAATAGAGTATCCTACAGACCACATCCAATAGGTATCTCATCATGGAAAAATTTCTCCCAAATCAATAATTTATGATGGCATTAACCAACTTGAAGTTGATCAATCCTCCCATGTTCAATAATTATGAGCATGTGAGGATAATATGTAGGAGAGGCACCATAGCTAGTTGACATGCAAGTAGTCCTAGGCCTCACATAATTGATTCATCAAGATCATGCCTACCTAAACTTCCCCATAGAAGGTATAAACCATGTACATATTGATATCCTCCTTTTTAACCCATTTAACATATGTATTCGTAGCCCAGTCATGGAGGACATCATATATCTAGAAGGTCCCCATTTAGACTATCATTACTACCATATTATATGATAATGTGTAGTCTAGGAGGGAGTAGTACACCTTCAAGGAATTTATAGAGATATCTATAATTTGGTACTGAGAGTTAGGAGAACACACCCAATCATGGATTCCATCCTACATGTAGATGGAATTATGAAGGAGGATGTTAAACATTTCAATGCATAGGAATGCCTCTAGCTTGGTAGCAGCTCCATGAAGTCTAATCTTTTTGTAGTATTGAAGGGCATCCTCAAACTTTGATTACTAGTCATTTAATGATCCTAAATCTATGGGTACTTACTTGAATACTTTGAATAATTCATTGTATTTCTTAATTTTTTTCAAATCAATCAGGAATGTGGTATCCTAGTATTTAAGTTTTACATTTGGGTTTGAGGAGGATGCATCCATTATAGTAGGATAGAGGGATAATATGGAAGTCCTAAGCATAAAAATGATGAAATATAGGTTTACTCTATGAGAATTGGAAATCCAAGAGTTAGAGTGTTATTGAAGGTATTAGTGGAAACCATTAGGGAGTCTCCCTTATGATTTTATAAATGCATGCATACATCCCCTTATATTAATGATGTTTTATGGCTCACTTGCTATGAATTTAAATTTGATTTGGTGGCTAGGTTTTATTTCTTTACTTCTAAATCCATAGTTGAATTTGGATTCCATAATCCATTATCACCATTCAGATATAACAATAGAAATGGGATGTTTTAAAACTCTCTAATTGGGCCCAATTTATTTTTTTAATGCCTATTTTATGGTAGGCATGTAATAACATCTCTTAGAGGCTTCTTGGTTAACTCCAACTTTCTAACATTTATTATGTACTCATTAGTCCTCCTACTAATGATTGACACCTAGTCATGACTTTGCACTTTTTGTCATTCCTTAGGAAGGGTGATGTATCACATAAGGACTTGTGGCACATTATAATTTGTTATCTAGCCTCATTTTTACCTTACTGTAACCTTCCTAGGGCCTTATGTGTTCACCAATTCATCTACCTATTGGGTGACATAATACTCTCATCTGGTTGGGTTCTCTTAGGATCTGACATATTTGATAGGTTTAGGGACTAGCCATTAATACACCTATTGATGTGGCACTATTTCATTTAGATAGGGTCTCCCAAGCTTTGAAATCTATGATAGGTATGGGGAATCTCAATTCTAACACTCGATAACATGGTGCCTTCTCATTTGACCAAGATCTCTTAGGCTCTAACATATCTAATAGGTTTGGGGACTAGACATTTTGACACTCAAAAATGTGGTGCCTTCTTATTAAGTTAGGATATCCTAAGCTTTGATATCTATGATAGGTCTAGGTAGTAGCCATTTTAACACTCATTGACATGGAACCTTCTCATTTGGTTGAGTTATCTTGGGCTCTAAAATATCTAATTGGTTTAATGATTGGCCATTATGACACTTGATAATGTGGCACCTTCTTATTCAGTTGGGCTCTCCCAAGTTATGGGATATCTAATAGGTCTATGGACTGGCCATTATGACACTTGGTGACATGGTACCTTCTCATTTAATTGGGTTTTCTTGGGCTCTAACATCTCTGGTAGATCTAAGGATTAGCCATTCTAACATTGAGTGACATGGCACCTTCTTATTTAGCTAAGATCTCCTAGGCTTTGACATATCTAACAAGTTTGTGGATTAGCCATTTTGGCACTCAGTGATGTGGCACCTTTTTATTTGGTTGATCTTTCCTAAACTCTAACATCTATGATACGTCTAGGGACTAGCCATTCTTACACTTGGTGACATGGCACCTTATTATTCAATCAGGCTCTCCTAGGCTTTATGAAATTCACAAAAAACACTAAGAAAATTAAAAGGAACACAATACATTTAAATCTTACTAATCAATTACTGATATTTTGATTTTTCATGAAGGGTAATGGGTCTGATGCTTTAGGAAAGGAATGAAGTCTTGGTAACTTTTCTAGAAGCATATCTGTAATGTTAGTTCCATGATTCACAAAATAAAAAATATAACTTAGTTATAAAAACAAATGAGGCCTATTGTGGCTCAAGAAAATTAGGGAAACATACATTCAAAGGATTTAACCAAGAAAAATTGAAAAAAAAAGGAAGGAACATGAAGCTTTGGTTCATGAGGTTTTTAGATAGGTCCCACATTTCATAAAAAAATGATATGTTGGTCACAATAAATGGTGGCTTCCATGGGGAAAGTGATGATAAGAACTTATAACCTTACTAGTTTATTCTCCTTCCCTTACTCAACATAGAGATTGTAATATGGATCTTTACTCACAATAGAAAATAATAAGCACTAAATTATCATAATAGCAAGTGTTATACTTATCTTTCACCTTATAGATGACCATAAATGTGTGTAAGTCATGATTTTCATTCTTCATTTAATCCTAAATTTTATTCAAGTAATCGAGGCTAGACTAGTTATCAGGCTTCATCTAGGGCATTGATGGATTAATGGCTTGGATGAGAAATTTTTGGGTTAATACTTTGTTTTAGACAAGAATACATGTCCAAAATAGAGATACTTTTGGTCTTGTTCATGGCCTTGTTCCACTAGAATCTAGGTTAGAAAGCCTACGTTAGAGATTGCATGTTTAGCCCTTTTGAGGTAGACTCAAAATTTAGATTTTACATTATTTCCTTATTATTTTCCAATATTCCTTGTGAAAAGTTTTGCAAGGTTTTCCCTTGATCTCCTTATGATGTGAAACATAGCATTTGATATTCATGACATGGATTAACCACCTCCCATGGATCCGTTAACTCTGGTGGTTATATCAAGAATTAAAAGGTCAATATTTTGGTGTAATAGAAAATAGTGGGTAAATAATTGGTATTAAAGCCAAAGGTGTTGGGCTTGAATCCCTCACTTGTGGTGGGGGGATTGTTTTAGTGTTTTCCCTTGGTCTCCTTGTGTTATGCAATGTGGTACTCATAATTAATGACATGGATTAACCACCTCCCATGGATTTTTTAACTCTAGTAGTTGTATTAGGCATTAAAATTTCAATATTTTGGTGAAATGTTAATTGATGGGTTAACAAAAAGATAATTATTTATTAGTATTTTCCATTGAGGGTTTAAGACCAAGCCAAGGTTGAATAGATGATGATGAAATTTTGAATACCCAACCAGTCTTTAATTAGCTTGAATAATATGGTACTTTCATGGGATGTTATTTTAAGTGTATCTTAGTGAATTTATTAGGGTGTGGGATGTTCTAAAATCCACATATTTCTATTATAATCATTGGTATCTTAGATATAAAATGTCAAAAAAATTAATTACCATCCTAGAATCACTTAGATCGAAGGTTTAAACTTGGGTATTCCTACTTCTTAATAATCCTTTTGGGCTTCAACCATCACCTAGAGCAAATAATAACATGGCTAGGTGTCGTAGGAACACCACAAAACAAAGAGGGAGATAAAGGGGGAAAACACAAAATAAAATAAAAATACATATTGAAAACAAACACACAATAAAAGGAAGCCTATATAATATATACATTACCACCTCTACTTAAATTTCCACCTTGTCATTTGATTCCATAAATTATGGCATGAACTTATAATTTAGTAGCCTAAGTATGACTAACATGATTAGATCCAATCCATGGACTATAAGGAATGAGATATTTTGAGGGCTTGTTTATACTTGGTGTAGTCTACCCATAGAGAAAACTTTAGCAATGAGTACCATTCTTGGGGATTTTTTCCAATCAATTTCTTGATGGTATCAATCAAATTATTGTTAGTCAACACTAATAATCCATTCCCTTGTGGGTAGTGATTGGATGAGAAATTTAGTGTGATCCCATTATCATAGGTCTACTCTATATATTTTATGGATTGAAAGGTCAAACCATTATCACATAATAAAAAATGGGGACCCAAAAAAAGGAGGTTATGATGTTCTCAAGGAACTTTATGACTTTGACAATAGTGATTCCTTTGGTTGCAACATCCTTGGACCACCTAATTTAATAGTCTACCCATAAGAACAAACTTATGAGCATATGATGAATTAGGGTTAATGACCCCCATGAAATCTAGTCCCCATTGTGTAAATGGTGTATATTCCACAACAAGTTGTAGTGGCATTGTTATGTTTATTTCTCTCTTAGAAAAGGTTTGGCACTAATATTATAAGAATACATGGGTGTGAACATATTTAAATAGTTTGGTTTAGTATTAACCTACCCAAATAAATCTATGGGACATGAGAGTTGATGCAGGGTGGTTGACTCCCACTTTTTCATGGAAACTTGTCATTAACTCTTTAGCCTCTTCTTGTGATACACACTGGAGACAAATGCCTTTATGGTTTCTTTTGAAGATAAATCCCTTATTTAACTTATATTTCCCATACTTCAACTAGAGGTCTCTCCTCTGTGTGTGATTGAATTCTAAGGATATATTTCCATAGAGTATAAAGTGCATGACCAGAGTGTACCAGTTGTATTATAGTACCTTCTATTTGTCCACTTGGTGTATTGTAATCCTTAGGTATATCTCTATTATTAGTTGAGTAAGGCCTTGTCCTTTAACTAGTTTAGTCAGTTTGATTTCTAAGTTGTACTCTTGTAATCTTGTCATCTATAAACCTCTTCTTTTGCCCAGCTCATTCTCCCAGCATCTATTTTGTACTTGAGTTTGATATAATGGCTTGTATTTTATTTAGAAGGATGTAATTTCTAAATTTATTAAAATATTTGACCAATTCATTGTCATGATTATCTAGGGTAGAATATATAAGCTCAATGTCCTTAATATTAATGCTCATAAAATCCATGGGGTATTCTTCTCCTTCTAACATTTGGGTGAGGCAAGTGATAATGGTGTGCTTTGAAGGAAAGGGATAGACATAGAAGTCTTGCATATAGTCTGAAATGATGAGAACCAACACTTGAATAATAGCATACTTGATATCCTCAAAATCCTTCTTTAATTTTTCATGACATTTCACTTTCACATCCTATTTCAACCTTACATTCAAGGGCTTCACTATTTGAAAAATCTAGAAATAAATTTACACACAAAGTTGATTTTCCCAAAGAAAGATTTTAGTTCCTTATTATTGTTAGGTAAAGGTAGTTTATAAATTGCATCCGCACTTTCAAGGTTGATATAAATACCTTCTTTTGTGACAATGTGATTAATAAGCTTACCTTCAATGACACCAACCATGCTCTTATTTGGGTTTAAGTAAATTTCATACCTTATACATATTTCAAATACCCTTTCTAAGTGGCATACATGATATGACCTATATTTTCAAAACACAATTAGGTTATCCATATAGATTATTATACATTTACCTATTATGCCTTCAAAAGTCATATCCATTTCCCATTGGAAAGTGGCACTAGTATTAATTAACCTAAATGGCATTCATCTATAAGCAAATGTTCACCACTTGGTGGTGAAAGTAGTCTTAGTTTTATCCCTGGGGTTGACCAAGACCTAGTTTATCTTGAGAATCCATCCAAAAATGACATCATTTAAGACTTGCTCACCATTTAGATCACCTTGTCTACGGAGGGCAATGGGTAATTATCTTTAATTGAAGCTCGATTCAAGTTAAAAAAGTCTATGCATAGGTAGATTTATCCATTCTTATTTCATACCAAGACCAAGTTGGCCACCTAGGTAAAGTAGAAAATTGATAAAATTCTCCCTATAGATAGTAACTTATGAACTTCCTTATGTATCAAGGGATCAAGGATTGGATTTACCAGCCTCTAACTCTACCTAATGGGGTTTTATCTATATTTTAGGGAAATATTATGAGTGATTAGTCTTGGGTAAAAGACCTTAAGGTCTCCATATACCAAGGAATTAACATCCTTATATCTTAGTAGTAACCTTTGTATCTAATATAGTTTATGGTTCATCCAAGAAGGACCCACATTAACCATATGCGGATTTTTTATAGGATTGAGGTTGATGAATCAGTGATTTTAGTCTTCAAATTTAGGTCTTTTTGCTTGGAAAGTGGGGTTTAACACATTGAATTCTCTTTCCAATGAGATCATCCCTATTGAGATCTAATTCCCATGAATATTTAGGATCCCACCTTATCCATCTCATCCTTGAGGTTATCCTTATCTTTATCATCTATAATTTGGGCTTTAAATATTCCCTCATTGCTGAGGGATTGAATGATCTACTAGTCATCCTCAAAGACCTAGAAGTTTGTCACATTGTCTAATACAAAGGGAAATGGGATGATTTATAGATAAGACTCTTATAACTCAGTGTCATCTAAGGGGGTTAGGTTTGTCTTTGTAAATGATATTGAGTTGGATACTTAGTTTTCCTTCTAGGGAATAGGGATCATATTGAATGCATTTAACATTTTGATTAGATCCCAAGCCCCATTCTTATACCTTCTGAGGTAGGATAGTTTGCATTAAAACTTAGTCTTGATCTAGTTAACCACCAGTTGAGAGTCATTAAATACTCTTAGTTCATTTAACTTTTTTTTTAATAAATATTACAATATTAGGATTAAAGCTTCATACTCCACCAGGTTAATCATGCAGGGAAACTACAACCTATATAATGCTAGATGTTTTATCTTTAGGGGATCTATAAGTAGAATATTAACTCCATTTACTTATTTATAATGATCTCCACATATATAGAGAAACCATAGACCAAGTAGGCTTGGGCCATGACTATTTTGATATTTGGGTGGCTTCATGTTTAGCATATAGATACCTAGGTATAAGGAAACTAGGTTTACCTTCTCTTTAATAGAATTATACTAAGTTATCATATAATTCATAAGATTTTATATATCTAACCTTATTTTTTGGCTACTCCTCTCCATGAAAACCACATATGTGAGCAATTTGTGGCCATATACCCATTCAAGGATTTAGACCAATCTCTATTAAGGAACATGCATTCATAGACATTCAAGTGGTGTAATATCTATGAACTGTTAAATCCTAGGCTTGGAATCCAACTATATGTGGCCATTTAGTAGTTTACCTATCACTTTCACTTCTAAATTATCTAACTAGATCACTACCTTGTCTAACTTTATCGAGGGCAAATGAAGTTTCTCACATATGCCTATTGGTATTACATTGGCTAAGGCTCCTAAATATACTAAGAATTTTTGTAGATTATTTCTAAACAAATAGATGGTTAAAAGGAAAGAGGGAACCTCCATATTGTTTTATTAATAATCACATTGGTGTGTGCTACTATTTTTTCTAGTTGGGTCTATGGGGTTGATTTTTGGGTCAAAGATTTTGAAAAGAGATCTTGTTGTTATATGATTTGAGAAAGATCATGAAGGGTGATGTTAGCCTTGATATTTTTCATATCCTTGACTATGATGTATCCTCTTTTACTTTGGACTTGTGGGGTATCCATAGGTACCTTAGGCTCTTAAGGTTTTGGAGGTGGGGTATCATTCCTAACATTTTTTTTGGTGGGGTTACACCATTATTAGGGGGTGTTGAAGTAGTAAGGGTTTAGTTACTATTGTGACATGGAATTACATCCTTATTTAGGAGTTATTCATGCTCCCCAACTTCTATTCATAATATGGGAATAATCTTAGGTTATGGGTATCCTATGATAGGGTTGAACCTTTGAAGAAGGTTGGATTCCTCTTGATGGATCACCTAAATTACTGTTGTCATAGGGAAAAGGGTTAGAAAGGGGGAAATGGATGATAAGAAAGCTAAAAGGTGATACACCAAATAAAAATGGAAGACTCCCATAATCTTGAACCCACACTATATCAACATAAGATAATGTTAGCTCACACAACCTCACAATATAGCTTAGTGTATAAGTGTTTCATAGACTAGGTTAAGGTAAAACACTAATCTAGAACTATAATAGCTTGAAAACACCCTAAAGGAGGTCAAAATGAAGGAAAATGGATGATAAATATTCTCCTTCATTATTCCATCATTCACAACTCACTCAACATAGATCCAAGGTAAGAAATAGGTAAAGAAAGTCTTTTATTGCATCAAGAGGTAGTTCTTACAAATTCTTGATAGGGTTTAACCTAATCAAGATGAGCATATTTTTTAATATCTTATATATTCCCATAGTCTTCAATATCAAAGAGTCTTTGTGAGAGTCTATAATCCAAGAGAGAGCAAGAGCTTACAAAAATGGGAAAGAATCAGTAATATAGAGAAAGGGAGAAGAGAGAGGAAGGATCACGTTAACTAAGAACAAACAATGAGATAACCATTTCAACTAATGTTTCACCACACTTAATCCAATATATATTATCCCTTCATCAATAAGTTAACATGCATTTACTCTAATAGTCTATCAGCTTTCTCATTGGTGGAGAAATATGCACCAGAAGATAATAATTTATTTTGAAGATGATGAATCATGGTCCTATTAAGAAGGAAAACCTTAAGGATCCTATAAATAAATGAATTCTCAAACTAATTTATCCAATCCCAAAATCCCATTGCTTTGATATTCTATACCATCTCCCACTTGACTTTACTATTCTTGAGAAGAGAATCCTCATATCTATAACTCTGATAAAGTCATGCCATGTTTGCTTTAAGTGGTGGTAGGTACCTACTTATCAAATATATGACTATGTTGATAGGTGATAAATTTATCCATAATCACATATCTTCCCATAATTTAAAATTTGATAATAGGTCTTAATATAGATTGAAAACCAATCTCATTAATTGGTTTTCATATAGTTATAATATCGATGAAAACCTATAAGATATATAGTCTTGTCTTGAACTATATTAGGTTTAAATAAACCTATTTTATCTCTAAACCTTATGGGATTTTATAACTCATTATATTCATAGATCTTATTTAAATAAATAGTGAACATAGTTATATAATAATACTACAGCCCCAAAAGATGGACCCTGCATGTTACAAATCTTTAAACTAAAGGTTGATACTAAGATTCAATGGCATCACAACTTTATTATTGAAAAACCCTGACTATATCACTATATTTTATTCTTAAGGATTATTTAATAATATCTAATGGTGACATATGCATTTTGAAACATTACCTTGGTTTGACCTAGGTCATAGTTGTTCTTTATGAAGTCCCTAGCTTTCAAATTTTGACATTGGCCACCTATTTTGTTCTGGTATTCTCACATTCATTCCACTTAGTAGCTTCAAATTGATCCTCGATATCCTTTATTCCATCCATTAATTCACTTTCACCATGTGGTAGCTTTACATTCATCCCAAAGATATGTTGACTCTTTGACGTCTTACTCACCATCGATTTGCATTAGTTTAATGGATCACACACCATTGATTAGCTTGGACCCAATGGCTTTATCAGTAACTATACATAGTTAGATCATTGTATGGGCACTTGATATCTTTCCACTTATTATCCACACATTCAATCTTAGGATACACTAACATTTTGACTATGATCTTGCTATTGATCTTAGATGCACAATTTAATGCACTCCATTAGATCTTTTAGACCCACTGACATCATTGATCACCTACTCACCATTGGATCTTGACTCAATATTCCATGATTTTGACACTTTTCAACCATGTGTTCATCCTTAGAATATTTTAATTCAAACATATATTTCATGAGTCCCAAATTTGGCATCTATACACATGTCTCATTTTGCTTATTTAACTTTAAATGATTGTAACTTGAGATAGACAACTCATTAAGTCATAAAATTTGCAAATAATGTTAAAAGAATCAATAACCTCATGTCTTTACAATCCTTTGGATCTAAGAGGCCTCATAGGTGGATTTATGAAATGTTAAACTAGAATGACTTATCTATTTCTACAAGACATGTGATGACAGTCTATTTCTTCTAGACTTGTGCTTGAACTGTTTGAATCTCCAAGGCTCAAATTAACTTCTAAGATTTGTGCATACCTATTTCATGTTCTTTAATGCTATGATTGTAATGTCCCCAATTTTCTATTAAAATGGTTTAATTAATTAATTAAATTATTATGGAAATAAAGTTGACTTCTTCTAGAAGTTTCCTGGAAGGCTTTAAAAGAAGGGGAAGGCAAAGCATTTGGAATATCTAATATCTTTGTTGCAAAAATTATTCTAAGTATTGGGAAGGTTGAATCTGTGATTTAGCTGAAATCTCTAAGGATGTAAACCTTCAGTAGATTGGAGAAGAGTTGGACAAAAACCCAGCCCTTTTCAGAGGTGGATTCGTGACAGAATTCAGATTGGGCATATTGATCAGATCTGGAGCTTCAGAGGCCATTCATTGAGAATATCAAGGGTTTAGCATATGCAGAGGTTTTCAAGTATTTATTCCTTAGTTTTGATTTTAGATTTATATATTTTTATAGTCAGATCAGGTTCGGTATGAAATTCGTACAGATCGGCACCAGGCCGTACCAGTAGGTATAGAGAAGGGAAGGGCACAGTTCGTAGTTGTGGGCCATAGGGTATTATAGAGACTGGCATCGGCACATAGACTGACATCGGCCGATCAATGACCGACGTCGGTAGTCAAGCAGTCGCAGGCAGAGTCACCAGCAGGTAGAGATTGCCACTAGACGACTGATGGCGGCAGTGTGTCGATCGACGTCAGCATCATCCTCATCGATGTTGGCGACTGTGTTTTCTTGGACACAACAGGCCGAGCACGCAGACCCAAGTTTTTATTTCTAGTTTGGTAGTTTGATATAATAATTGGGTTTTGAGACCACATCTGTAATAATTTTATGACAGCTGGACTATATTATTAATTACATTCAGATTTATATCTTTGCCCATTTGATTGAATGTTGCAAGTAGTTGAAATCAATTTTATTTGCATTCAATTCTAGTTTGGGATCTTTTAGTGGTATCAGAGCCATGCATCTTGCCAGCCTGTAGGGGTGAATATATTTTATTTCTATGCATCCTGAAAGATTTGATAGAAGCCATAGATATTTTACACGTAGTAGAGCTCAGTACGAGCGAGAGTTGGGTTTAGGATAGCAACCTATCATGGCCGAAGAACAGAGGAATGCCCATAGAAACCAGGATGAGGAAGAAAGAGAGATGATGAGGACCCTCATCACTACCCAACCCAAGATTGTTTAGGCTCTAGACCGATTACAGGATACCATGGAGCGTTTAGAGGTGGATAGACACAGAGGTAGAAGGAATAGATCAGTTTCGATGACAGGTAGTCATCATACCTATCAGTCCAGTCAGCATAGTCACCATTCCCATTCTTCAGTGGGGAGCTCCCGTCATTCCTCTAGGCAAAATCATCATCATACACCTACTCCAAATAGACCATTACTGCCTCAGTTTGTCCCAGGTGGACAACCAGTACAGGTGGATCCACCAGAGATGGGGTTCCAAGAGTTCGTTTTGGTAGCCACAGCAGAGTGGAGAGCTTTACCCCCAGAGGTTAGGGAGGTTTTTCCTCTTCCCCAGTATTGTGCACAGCGTAGAGACACAGCCAGACTCAGGGGAGATCAGGGTAATAGACCACCACAGTAGCAGCATAATCATGACCTCAATAGAGCTACGAGGAAGATTACATTGGCTTCATATAATGGCTCTGGAGAGACTAGTGCAAGAGCTTGGGTCCACAAGCTGGACATATATCTTTCTTTTAGGCCCATGCCTGAGCGTGAGGCCATTCAGTTTGCGGTGTTGCATTTAGAGGGGATTGCATATGATTGGTGGCACCATGGATTGGTCACCCAGGATCATGCTTTAGTTCACTCCTATGCTGAGTTCACTGAGTGACTTATTGCACGATTTGACCGTAAGGATACAGAACTTTACTACAGAGAGTTGGCTCATCTTAGACAGAGTGGTCACACAAAAACTTATATTAATGAGTTTTAGTGTATTGTGGTTATGGTACCTGATATGCCTCAAAGATGGAGTGTGATGTTATTTATTGAAGGATTACAGGATAGACTTAAGGGACTGGTACGTGCTTTCCAGCCAGCCACTCTTAAGGATGCCATTGATGTGACATTGAGACTAGATACTGTTCCCACTTCTTATCAGGGTGATAAGAAAATAGTTGCAGACTCTCGGCCTTTACAGAAGGCCAATGCACCACAAAATAAAGAAGGGTCATCCTCTACAAATCCTTGGATGAATCAGGAGACTAGGAATGACTTGAGGAGGAAAAAGTTATGTTTTTCCTGCAAAGACCCATGGGAACTAGGACACCGTTGCATGGGTAAAGTAAAGGTTCATTTGATTGAGGTAACTTCTGAGTGTGGAGATGAGGAGGTTCCTGATATGGACATTGAGGATAATATTGAGCAGGTTCAGACACAGTTGGAGTTAGACACCCCAGAGCCTTTGGCATCAGCCAAAGCAATTATGGCTACTATCTCCAGTTATCCTAACTTTCATGCCTTTTGGTTGAAAGGTACACTTAAGGGTAAGTGGGTTGTGAGCTTGGTAGATACAGGTGCTACACATAACTTCATTGACCAGAAGTTAGTGGGAAGGCGTGGATTACAGTATGAGAAGTTTGGTGGTTTTAGGGTAAAGGTGGCAGATGGTGCAGTTTTGGGTTGTACCAAACGGATTCCATAGCTTAGCATTCAGATGTGGAATTACACTCTGACCGATGATTTTTATGTATTTCCTTTAGAGGACTATGATGTGGTCTTGGGCATGCAATGGTTACAGGGTATTGGGCGCTACATTATTGATCACCACCGTATGTAGTTAGAATTCCTTTTTAGGGGAAGGAAGATTATCTTGAAGGCAGCACAAGATGGAAGACCTAAGGAGGGGTCATCTCACAGGATGGAGTCTCATTTTATAGGTGATGTGGTAAAAAATTCTATTTGTTGCATGGCATTTTCCTTTCCAATTATAAGTCAACGTCCTTATGGGGATTGTGAGAGTTTGTTAATCAGAGTAGCGCAACAGCCTTTTTCTAAGTCTAAGGTACATGATGGTGAATTTGCTAATTACATATTGAGGGTTATCACACTACTCTCTAGGAGAAATAAGGTGAATGTAGTCACAGATATTTTCCAGCATGGTGTTTCTGATAGAAGAGTTTGCAAGTTTTTGAGAATAATATGGGATCCAAGAAGTTGGTGTTGGAAAGAATTGCTTGAGGACAAGCAATCTCCAGGAAGGGAGGACTGTAATGTCCCCAATTTTCTATTAAAATGGTTTAATTAATTAATTAAATTATTATGGAAATAAAGTTGGCTTCTTCTAGAAGTTTCCTGGAAGGCTTTAAAAGAAGGGGAAGGCAAAGCATTTGGAATATCTAATATCTTTGTTGCAAAAATTATCCTGAGTATTGTGAAGCTTGAATCGATGATTCAGCTAAAATCTCTGAGGATGCAAACCTTCAGTAGATTAGAGAAGAGTTGGATGAAAACCCAGCCCTTCTCAAAGGTGGATTCGTGACAGAATTCAGATTGGGCATATTGATCAGATCTGGAGCTTCAGAGGCCATTCACTGAGTATATCAAGGTTCAGCCTATGCAAAGGTTTCCAGGTATTTATTCATTGTTTTGATTTCAGATTTATATATTTATATCATCAGATCAGGTTTGGTATGGAATCCGTATAGATCAGCACCAGGCCGTACCAGCAGATCCAGAAAAGGAAAGGGCACAGTTTGGCCGCAGGGTATTACAGAGGCCGACATCGGCAATTAAGTGACCGGCATCGACATATAGACCGACATCAGCCGATCAGCGACCGACATCGGCAGTCAGGCAGTCACAGGCAGTCACAAGTAGGTAGAGATCACCACCAGATGATCGACGGTGGCAATGTATCGACTGACGTCGGCATCATCATCACCGACGTCGGTGACTGTGTTTTTCTTGGACACAGCAGGCTGAGCACGCAGACCCAAGTTTTTATTTCCAGTTTGGTAGTTTGATATAATAATTGGGTTTTGAGACCACATCTGTAATAATTTTATGACAGCTGGACTATATTATTAATTACATTTAGATTTATATCTTTGCCCATTTGATTGAATGCTGCAAGTAGTTGAAATCAATTTTATTTGCATTCAATTCTAGTTTGGGATCTTTCAATGATCACCATGGAAACCTACTTTCTCACATTTTTACAAATTACACTTTAAGTTTACTTAAAGTGTTTTAAAATATTTTCAAGATGTATGTGATCTTTGGACCACTCATTCTATCTAGAACTCTATTAAGCTCATCTATCTAGGTAGACACTTTGTATGTAGGCCAAAATTGGCCAACATTTCTAGAAACATCTTGGGATTGCATGCCTGCTATGTAATAGATTGGTTGCCTTGACTGATATGTTGGACATATGGAGTCTCAATTCTTTCCTTCATATCTAACATGAAATGATGCAAGGTTACCCTCTATATAACTTCCACTTAAATCAATAGGAACAACAAGAAACAAAAAAATGAAGTGATGAAGGCTCTTTATAAAAGGAAACACACAATAGGAAAAGAATGTGCACAAGTCACTTAGAGGAAAATAAGAAAACTATTATAATATGTACAGGGTTATAAATTACAAGTATCTTCCTCCTGAATCAAATGGAAAATATTTAACATCACTCACTTGTGGTGAACTAGGATGGAAAACACCTTGATTTTGAGAGATCATGATAGGTGAGCTAAGATGTCTAATTGATAACTCTTTTGACATGCTCTAAAGAGGATGAAATGGGATAAACATGTCTTTAATATAGACATATTGGTCCATTTCTTCAAGGCTTGCTACAAAATGGACTATAGGAACACTTGTAACCTCCTCATTTGATGGCTCTTTTGAAAATGAAGGTTGATTATCTAGGCTTAGGTAAAAGATCTCTAATTCATCCCCAAAGGTAGCTTCCTCTTGGTCATCTAGGACAATACCAACTTCAACACCATCCTTACTTTACTTACTTAGAACGAATCCACATGGTATCTCATCAACCCATCCAAGGTTAAAAATGTCATGTTCTTATGACTCTAGATCTGACCATTCTATCTCATTCTTGAAGACATTAGTATTGCCTTCAATAAACAATTCATCTTGAGAATGGTCAACTTCTTCAACCTAAATTACATATTCATTTTTATGCTCTAGAGGAGGTATAATCTAGTTTAAAACCTCTATTTGGTCCATGAAGTCATGGTATAGATGTTTCCATACTTCATCCTAGTCCTCATTTTTCTCTATTTCTTTCTCGTGCTCATTTATGACCTCTTCAACCTAATCAACTGACTGGTGAATACTATAACCACATCATTTTTTTCACTTTAATCATCCAAATATATAACCCCATTTAATGGATTATCTTATAGCAATTAAATATCTCCTTTACTCTGAGCTATAATATGAATACCCATTTCTTTAAATATGAAGACACTAGTATTGCTTTCAGGTTTTAATTTATCAGTGTCAAATCCATGCCATAATAGTTAGTCCAAACCTGATTTCTCCTCCTCTAAATTTAATGGGATATCTATCATGATTTACAAATCATAGACATTTATGTTGTCTTCCTTAGATTCACCTATGGTTATAAGTTCCTCCTCTATTCTTTTCAAAATAGACTCTTTATCCAATAGGGGCATGGTGGGAGGGTGAAGAAGTTCACCTTGTTTGCATCTTAGTAGAGTATCCTTCTAGCTATGGACTTTAAAGGCTCTCTTTGGTGGATCTTGGGGGAGGAAGATAGAGTCGTGGAAATTTTGTATGGAAATCTCATTGAATTGAGCTAACACCCCTTTTTCTTGAACTGGTTCTTGGACTACCTCAGCTAGTACTTCCTCTCTCTTCTTTATACCCTCTTTGATTGATTTCCATGAGGGTAAAGCATAAGTATTGGCCACCTTATCTTTTTTTTAAATGGTTGTGGGAGAGGGTGGTTTCAAAAGAGAGGGTATGAAATATTTAAGGTCATTTGCATAGGATAAGATCCAAGATGGGATGGATTTATGTTCCTCGACTGAATGGGTTTTACTGACTTGTTTGGCTCTTGACAAAGATGAGATTTGACAAGGTTTACTAGGGGGTTGAGTTTTACCATAAATATTAAATTGGTTTCTAAGGTTAGATGCTCTCATTCCTAAGATTAAATGATAGCTATTTTCTTTTTTGGCTTGGTCTTGCCTAACCAAGTATTCTTCCTAAAACCTTAACTCCTACTCATAAACACAATCATGGTGTTCAAGAATCTATTATTTCATATATTAATCTTATTCCCTATCAACCTATCTTAATTATTTTTCAAGGTCAATTCATATCTCTCTAAGGATCTTTTTTGGTTGACTAGAGAGAGGCAAATTATGACAAGGTTGATACATTAAATATTGAGGGCCACTTGGGGTGAATACATGAAAATTACTAACATGATATGAATGATAAGGAATGAAATAACATGTATTTTCATTAAATGGGTGATGATACATACCAAATAATGGTGACTAGGCACCTAGGCTTCTTATACCAGTTGATGTTTGTAGTGGAGTTATCATTGGTGTTTGCAAATGTGGCTCCAAAGGTTGATTGCATTGGAAAGAAAAACTAAGAACCTTTTATTGAGATGAAAAATAGAGTAAAGCCCACTAGGCATGCCATAAACTATTTTGACATGAAATTTTACCCTTATGGAGGAGTTATTTAGTCTACCCCACTCCTAGTCATAATATGGGAATAACCTGAGGCTATGGGTATCTTATGATAGGGTTGAACCTTTGAAGAAGGCCAACATCCTTTTGATGGATCGCCTAAACTAATGTTTTCATAGGGAAAAGGGTTAGAAATTGGGAAAGGGATCCTAAGAAATCTAAAAGGTGAAGCACCAAATAAAAATGGAAGATTCACATAAGCTTGAACCCACACTAGATCAGCACAAGATAATGTTAGCTCACACAACCTCACAATCTAGACTAGTGAACAAGTGTTTCATGGACTAGGTTTAGGTAGAACACTAATCCAAACCTGTAATATCTTAAAAACACCCTAAAGGAGGTTAGAAAGGAGGGAAATGGATGAGGAAGATTCTCCTTCACTCTGCCATCATGCACAACTCACTCAACATATATCCAAGGCAAGAGATGGGTAAATAAAGTATTTTATTACATTAAGAGGTAGTTTTTAAAAATGATTTATAGGTTTTAGCCTAATCAACATGAGAATATTTTTCAATATCTTAGAGAGTCCCCTACTCTTCAAGATCAAATATTCCTTGTGAGAGTCTAGAATTAGAGAGAGAGAGAGAGAGAGAGAGAGAGCTTAAAAAATGGGTAATATAGAGAAAGGGATAAGAGAGAGGAGGTAACATGTTAATAAAAAATAATTAATGAGATTCCCCTTTTAATTAATACTCCACCACACTTAATCTAATACAAACTAGCCCTTCATCTATAATTTAACTTTCATTTGCCCCAATAATCTACCAACTTTCTCATTGGTTGAGAAATATGCACTAGAAGATAATAATATATTTTGAAAATGATGAGTTATGGTCCTATTAAGGAAAAACTTAAGGATATAAAAATAAATTAATGCTCTATCTACTTTCTCCAATCCGCAAGTCCCTTTGCTTTGATATTTTATGCCATCTCCCACTTGCTTCCACTGTTCATGAGAAGAGAATCCTCATATCTATAATTTTGATAGAGTTATGCACCATGTCTAATTTAAGAAGTGGTAGGTACCTACTTATCAAATCTATGACTATGTCTATAGATGAGACATTTCTCCATAATCACATATCTACCCCTACTTTAAAATCTAAGCATAGGTCTTACTATATATTGAAAACCAATATCATTTATTGGTTTTCATATAGTTATAATATTGATGAAAACCTATAGGATATATAGTCCTATATTGAACTATATTAGGTTTAAATAAACCTATTCTACCTCTAAATCATGTGGGAGTTAAGAACTCATTATATAAATAGATATTATTTAAATAAATAATGAACATGGTCATAGAATAATACTATGACCCCAGAAGATGGTCCCTACATGTTACAAATCTTTAAACCAAAGGTTCATACTGAGATTCAATGGCATTGGAAATTTACCATTGATAACCCTTGACTATATCACTATGTTTTATACTTAAGGATGCTTGACTGAGCTCTAATAGTGACATATTCCTTTTGAAACATTACTCTGGTTTGAGCTAGTTTTCAATTGTTCTTTATGAAGTCCCTAGGTTTTGACTTTTGACATTGGCCATTAATCTTGATATAGGATTCTCACATTCATGCCAATTGGTATCCCGACATTTATACTCAAGATCCTATTGTCATTCCATCCATTCCTTCATTTTTTCCACATGGTAGCTTTACATTCATCCCTAATATATGCTAACTCTATAACCTCTCACTCACTATCGATCTAATTTGGTACAATGGATCACACACCATTAATAATCTTAGACCCACTAGATTTTTTAGTTTCCATGTGCCATTATATCACACATTAAATATTAGGATACAGTGACCTTTTGACTGTGAACTCACCATTGATCTTTGATACATAATTTAATGCAATCTATTAGATCTTCTGGACCCATTGACATAATTTATTACCCAATCACCATTAGATATTGACTCAAGATTCCATGATTTAGACACTTATCATTTGAATGTTCATCCTTGGAACATTTTAATTCAAATGGATATTTCACAAGGCCCAAATTTGACATCTGTGAGTATGTCTCATTTTGCTTATTTAACTATAAATGCTTGTAACTTGAGATAAATAACTCACCAAGTCACACAATTTGTATATAATGTTTAAGGCATGAATAACCTCATTTTCATACAATCCTTTGGATCTAAAAGGCCTCCTAAGTGAACTTATGAAATATGCAACTAGACTAACCTATCCATTTCTACATGACATGTGATGATAGTTTGGTTTTTCTAGATTTGTACTTGGACTATTATTTGAATATCCAAGGCTCAAATGAACATATGAGGTTTGTGAAAACCTGATTTATGTTCCTAAATGCTATGATCACCATGAAAACCTAATTTATCAAATTTTGACAAACTACACTTCAAGTTTACTTAAAGTGTTTCAAAAGCTTTACAAGCTGTATGTGATCTTTGGACCACTCATTCCATCTATAACTCTATTCATTTCATCTATCTAGGTAAAAGCTCTATATGTAGGCTAAAATTGGATAAAATTTACTCCTTTGTAATTTTTAAAACACTTTCACCTCACTAAATCCTCCTCTAACTCATTTTATTCTTGGTTAGGTAAAGCCATAGTCTTTATCACCATATTAATACTAGGGGATTTACCTGAGTTAGAGAATTCAAGATGATTAGGGACCACTTCATACTCTTCCATCTACTTTTGTAATATATTAAAAGTAGAATTGAACTCCATGCAATCTAGTTCCCCATGTGTTATCATGTTGTGCACTCGACATCATTTAGGTAATGTTACTCAAAGATATTAATTTTAGGAATCCTATTAAGGATGGCTATAGTTACTATTAGGTCTTTGATATGTGAAGTTTTTATTAGAAATTTTTAGATTAGAGTTACTCACCTATCTTTGTATCCCTAGTAAGTCATTGCAAAGTTTTTTCACCATCCATTGAATGGCATCCAACTCAATCTTAGTGGAATCTTTAGGTGTGGTTTGGGTATTGTTATCCATTACCAACATTACTTAATGTTGAGTTTGTGGGATCAATTCATGGCTCCTTGGGTTTAGGAAGCATAGTTGTTGGTTTAAATTGGGATGACCTATTAGGACTTGATGTGTTATGGGGAATGACTAAATCATTGGATCATTATAATTAATGTTGGGTAATAATTTCAATAAAAGCATATGAGGTAGTAACTGAGGAGTGGGGGTCATTATGTGACCTTAGAGGTTTAGTTATCTATCCACTTTGATTTCCCCTACATAAGTTGATGATAGGTTTGTTATGGATGTGTCCCTCCTTAGGAACACGGTTGTCTAAGGGTATAATGTATTTTTATACATTTTAAGTACTAGTTGAGGGTTAGGTTGATAAAGTATAATGACCCAGATATATAGCTTCTAAAACTAGCATTGAATTTCCTAATGGGTTCATTGGGATCCCTTTTGAAATAAGAAAACTACTAATATAAGATGTTGGGCTCTATTACTTATCCAAATTGGGTGAGAAAAGTAGTGTTAAAATGGTCCCAACTCAATATAGAGTCTTTAGTAAGGTTGAGGAACTAATCATATGATGAGTCCATTAGGGTAAAGGGGAAAGGCCTACATGCCACATCCTAATTTTATACATTTATAAGCCTCATTGTAATTTTTTATGATGTTATGTGTTCCTTTCTAGTTTGTCCCATGCCAGGGGTGAAATTAGGAAGATACTTCTTAGGTTTCTTTAGTAAATCATGGATGAATCCTAAAATATTAATGGCAGATCTAGGTAACCAAGTCATCCTAGGCTAAAAATTTGTGATATGTTATGGGGATAAACTAATGGTAATCATAGTATTTCTAGGTTTGTTAGATCTAGGTTTTCTATGAAAAATTAGGGGGAAATTACCAATCAACCTTGGTGGGACCTAGCCCTAGTAACAGGTGAACTATGCTCCAAGATGATTCATAATCAAATAGTAGTTAGCATGTTATTACCAATAAGCCAATTTTGACCTACTCATGAAACAAAATCAACCAAAAGCATGATGTATTATATGAGAGTCCATCCTTCTAGCACAATTTATTATTCACTCCAATCTCCACCTCATTCATGAAATACCCATGAGATTAGGCATTCCATAAAAAGGGAAAGTGGGGACAACTATGAACTTTTGTCCCTCTCTTTAGGATTGATATAGGATCAGCACAAGGCATAATTGTAGGTATTTGACCTCACAAATGGAGTCGATGTGAATAGTCTCTAAGAGATGCACTATCACCACCAAAATTTCAATCTAAATTTTATGGACATAGGTCAAATAATGTTATCAAAATTCAAATATTATGCTTTCTATTTCTAATTACAAGAGGAAAGTGTAGTTTAATTTTAGAGAAAAAACACAAAAGAGATGGAAGGGTAAGTAAAAAAAGGGAACATCTAGATCTATAAGGGATTCAATGCATTGATCATTGAGCCAAGTGGCTTTTCCACAGTTATACCAATTTTATATTGAGTTTAACTAAAGTTATACCTCTAAGAACATACAATGGGAAGTATCTGAGGGAATCAAGAGTATGCCTTCAATGTGAGCTATCATGAAAGATGAGTACTGGGAGATTATATTATCATACACATAAATAACATATGATAATTTTAATATTAACATACAAATTATACATACTACCAATAGAAATGAGAAAACTCACTTTTATTGTAATAACTAAGCCCATTATAACCATAGCAAACATAAAGTATAAAAGTGTTAATCCAATTAACCTATCATTAATTATCATTCAAGAATGGAGATGAAAGAGAATTGAAACATATAATAAACCCTCTTGCACAAAATATATATTGTATTCATTAAAATAAATAAGTGATGTTATAATATCAATCTAGGATAAATTTATAGTCTAGAGAGATGAAGGAAAAGTAGGTGAAATCTTGGCTATGATCTAATAACACTTTTGAGAAATTTTATTTGACCCTAAATTAAATTATGATTTTTCCTTATATAAATAAGGATGGGGCTCCCCCCCAAATATTATTAGGATACCATCATAGGCCATGATGGTTACTCATCATAGTTACAATCGTAATTAAAAATTCAAAATAAGAAAATCCCTTTAAACCCATAAAAGATATGTAGGGAACCACTTAATTTATAAAAGGAGGTGGTTGGGAAGGCTTGACTCCTAACTTCTTTAACCTAACATCCCAAACTTAAAATGTGGCTTCCATGAGGTCAAACCCTTTATCCAACTTGACAATGTTTATTAGGGGATCCATGAACATTACCTCAACTTGAGTTACCAGTCTCTAGTAGACCTAGAAGGGTGCTTCCATTAATTATTGGATCCTATAAACCTAATTAATGTTCATCATGGACTATATTGATATATCTCACACTACCTATACCCCTTATTGGTTTGATTTGGTGACCTTATACCTCATGACCTAATTAATTTAGCCAAGGTGGACTCTGAATTCCCCTCAATCTAGTAGGTTGTAATATGGGTGGAATAACATTGAGATATTGACATCTTTGAAGTAGGTCAATATCTTCTTCTTACCCTCTTCTAATATACCTATTAAAATGTGAATGATAACCAACCATTATTCCATTATATCCATCATGTTCCCAATGTATGATTGATACAACCCAAAGTCTTAAGTTGACATTAGTTTTAACTTTGGGACCATCCCTTTGTTGATCACCACTTAAACATTATGATACTTTCTGACAATCTCTATACTCCTTTCCATGTAGGCCTAGGTTCATTGGATAAGTATGTTGATCTTAGCTATAGTCTCCACTACTTTCCCAAGGATTAAAAAAATAGTAAAAGGGTATCCTTGACCTAACCAATCATCTCAACAAGAAAAGTGTTTGTTACTTGGGCTTATAAGGTTTAAACTTGGTTCTATATGTCCTTGAGGATATTTTTGGACATATCATGAGTCACCTATATAATGGATAGTGGGTCCTCATCCATCATATATTCCTTGGTTTAAGTCCTCACATTGATGAGGGAGAATAAATATTTATGGGTATACCAAACCACTAGGTTCACCTCCTAGACAAATCTTTGCATCAATGTCCTCATCATACTTATAAAGGCTCAATAAAAACTCCATTTCACATCTAGGTTCTCCTAGGTAGTTATCTCTAGTGTTTATTAACTTGGGACCATTCCCGAGGTTGTAGGAGGTGTGTCTAAAATGGTGGTTAAGTGTGGAGGATGAGATGAAGGGGATATGAAGGAAATAGATGGGGTAAATAAGAAAAACAATGGAGGTAGAGGGGACATGGGAGAAAAGGGAGGGAGAATGAAAGGGGAGACCCAAGAAAAAAATTTACCCACTATTATTCTTAGGTTAAGATCACCTGAGGAGGAATTAATCCTAGAAAAGGGTCATCAAATAGCAAGGAAGATATGGGCTAGTTAAAGATAAGCCCTATGGTACCTTGGTTAATGTAAAGAGGGGGTCGGGGAGCTAGACACTAAGGTGCTATGAGTGGGAATGAAGGAATTATTGAGGTTTGTGAAATAGGTTGAATTGAAATAAAATTCATTCAAGCTAGAATTGGATTGTGATTTATATTTTGCTTCTTCTTCAACCTCTTACTTGGGTTAGCTCTAAATGGTGTAGTAGATGGACTTGCTAGGATAATAGGATCTACAAGGAATGATGGTAGAGGACTCAAATATACTAAGGGAATCATTAAGATGACTATAATTAAAAATGAGATTATTCCTATTTTAAGTGGTATGATCCCAAAAATAATATTCACACTTGATAATAGAGTCACACCCAAGGAAGTCATTGAGAGGAATCTAGGTTATGAGATGGATGGAGAGGAGGGGAATAAAGAGGAAAGGATTCTTATGAGTATTAAGGCCAAAAATACTTGGGAAGATGGCATAGGGGGTGCAATGGGTAAAAGAGGAGGGATCACTTGGGGGTTTTGTGGGAGTGGATCAAAATTCATGGGTGTTAAGACTAAGATTTAGAAAGTAATGGGAGTGAGGGAAAATGGAAATGGGAGAAGTTAGAGCTATGAGAGGGGGAACTTGGATGGGTGCCTATTAGGATCCTCACTCTATATTTACCCTAAATATTTAAAACACATCAAACCTAAATTTATGTGTGGAATTGGGTTGAGGTGGTGGTGATTGAATTGGATATGCTTGGGATTCCTAACATCAAGTAGCTTGGTTATGGATCTATCATGACTGAACTACTAGAGTTATCAAAGGAGGTAGAGGTAGAGGTAGGATGTGAGGAGAAACTATAAGAAGTAGAGGAAGAGTAGAGGAATGAGGAGTAGGAACCTATGGAGGAATTATAGGTAGACTTAGAGAATGAAGAAGAGAAGGTGGTGGGATACCTTAAAATATCTTCTAAGAGATAGCATTATCTATCAAAGTTGGGTCCTCTACGGACTGAGTAAGAGATGGAAGAAGTGTAGATGGGCCCACATAAGCCTTCTTCCCTTTATTCTTCTTCTTTTTCACAATTTAGGATAATATATCCTTGTCATCATCATCATCTAATTATATTTCACCATCATCCTCTACTTGATGACCATAGTTGATATTGAGGTGGGTTGAATACCACACCAAGTGATCTCTAATTATCCCCTTGGGGTCCTATTTTTGAAGCTTGAAATTTGATAGGGTTAATAAATCTCACCAATATATGATATTATAAATTAGATGGAATACCATGTACACATCATGCTTGATTATTATTATAAGTGGTGGACATGCCTTTTTCTAGTGTTTTATGTAGAATATAAAGATGCCCTCCACTAGTTGATAGGCAATTTCCTATTCTACTAGATGGTCTAGAATGAAATATGGTAGGTGGAAGGGATCCTTGAATAAACTCACAATTAAGATCATAATGTCCTCCCATTAAATCCAATAATCTTTGATGGTAGTGATGTAATCCCTAATTAACTTCTAGAGTTGGGGCATTGGTGCCTCATTGATGGCTTAGTTACCACCAGGTAAAAAATATCACATATGTCATAAATGTGACTATGGAACTAGTGGCCATACAAATTTTAAAAGACCACATGGACCACCAAGCCCCTATTAACCCATGTAGGAAAATTTGAATGCTCAAAATATAGTTTCCTACAAACTACATCTAATAAGTAACTCATCATGTATAAATTGGTCCCAACTTAGGCATTTATGATGGCATTGACTAAATTGAAGTTAATCAATCCTCCCATTTATGTGAATTATAAGTGTGTAAGGAACATATGCAATAGAGGCACCCATAATTAGTTGATGTGAAAGTAGTCATGGACCCCAAATAGTTAGTTCAAAAATATCATGCCTACCCAGACTTCCTCCCAGAAGGGATAGACCTTATAAGCATTGATATCCTCTTTTTAGACCCATTTAGCATATGGGTTCTCAGGCCAGTCTTAGAGTACATTTTATATTTGTTAGTTACCCATCTAAACCATTACCATTTACACATCATATGAGAAGGTGTAGCGTAAGAGGGAGTAGTATGCCTTGAAGGCATTCCTAGAGATATCAATAATCTAGTGCTAAGAGTTAGGTGAACACACCTAGTTAGATATTTCATCTTACATGTAGATGGAATTTTGGAGGAGGTTACCAAATAATTTAGCACATGGGTATGCCTATAGCTTGGTAGTGGATCTATGAAGCATTATCTTCTTATAGGACTGAAAGGTATCCTCAAACTCTACTTATTGGTCATCATCTAAGCCTAAATCCTTAAGGACTTACTTGACCACTTTGAATAAGTCAGTATAGTGATTTAATTTGGTCAAGCTATCCATGAATGTGGTATCCCAATACTCAATTTTGGCCTTTGGGTTTGAAAATGATGTAGTTATTATAGTAGGACAAATGGGCAATGGGGAATCTTTGAGCATCAAAGGCATATAATATAATGGTGATCTATAATAATTAGAAATCCAAGATTTAGAGTGTTCTCAAAGGTATCAGTAGTAACCCTTAGTGATCCTTCCATAGGAATTTATAAACACATGAATACATACCCCTATATTACTGGCATTTGGTGGCTCACTTGATGTGAATTCAAATTTGAGTTGATGGCTATATTTTCTCTCTTTACTTATAAATCTAGAGTTGAATTTGGAGCCCATGAGACTTCACCACCAGTAAGATTTAATAATGTCAATATGATTCTTTAAAACTATTAATTAGGCCCAACTTCTTATTTTTTTAATACCAAGTATATGATAGGCACATTGTCACATCTCTTAGATGCTTCTTAGTTAAATCCCACTTTTTGACATGTGTCATCTACTCATTGGTCCTCCTACTAATGGTCGGGACCTAATCACAACTTTGTACTCTACATCATTCCTTCATAAAGGGTGATGTTTCATGTAGGGACACATGGAACATCCTAATTAATTATTTAACCTCATACATACCTTATTTTAACCTTCTTGGGGCCTTATATGGAAGATAAATCATCCTCCTACTAGGAGACATGGAACCTTCTCATTCATCTAGGATCTAACATCTTTGATAGGTCTAAGGACTATCCATTTTGACACCTAATGACATGGCATAGTCTCATTTAGATAGGATTTCCTAGGATTTAACCTCTATGATAGGTTTAGGGACTAGCCATTCTAATACTCGATAATGTAGTACCTTCTCATTTAAATAGGATCTCTTGGTATTTGACATCTCTAATAAGTTTGGGGACTAGCCATTTTGAAATTTGTAAATGTATCACCTTCTTGTTTAGCCAAGCTCCCCCAAGCTCTGATATCTCAAATAGGTCCAGGGATTGGCCATTTTGACACTTGATGACATGGTCCCACCTTATTAAACTAAGCTCTTGTAGGCCATTAAATCTCTAATAGGTTCAGGGATTGGCCATTTTGACACTTGATGATGTGGCACCTTTTAATTTAGCTTGGCTCTCTCAAGCTATAACATCTCTAACAATTCTATGGATTGGCCATTATAAAACTCAATGACATGCCAAATTCTCATTCATCTAGGCTCTCTTAGGCTCTAAAATGTCTTACAGGTCTAGTTACTAACCATTCTAACACTTGATGTCATGGTACCTTCTCATTGAATCAAGCCCTCCTAGGCTTTGACATCTTTGACAAGTTTGAAGACTGGCCATTCTAACATTGAATGATGTGGTGCTTTAATATTCAATTAGGGTCTCCTGGGATCTAACATCTATGACAATTCTAGGTACTAGATATTCTAACACTCAGAGACATGGCACCTTATTATTCCGTTAGGCTCTCCCAAACTCTACAAAATTCATAAAAAAATACTAAGAAAATAAAAATGAACACAATACATTTAAAACTTACTTATTAGTTACTAAGATTTTGATTTTCTTTGAAGGGAAATGGGTCTGCTAGTCAAAGAAAGGAATAAAATCTTGGTAACTTCTGTTGGAAGCATATCTATAATGTTAGTTCCATGATTCACAAAAGAGAAAATATACCTTAGTTATAAACATAAATGGTGCCTATTACAGCGTGATGAAATTAGGGTGACATACATACAAAGGATTTAAGTAGGTGAACCTCTAGTTCATGATATTTTTATAGGGGTCTCCCATTTCAAATAAAATAGGGCATGTTGGACACAATAGGTGTGATGTGCCCATGGCCTCATCATGGAAAAAAAATCCTTTCTTATAAATCAAGTAAGACCAATACCATCATGACTTTGCCTTAGGTCAAAAAAATGTAACTTTTTAACTTACACACTTTCCAAGCTAGAACATATACTAATAGTTCCTTTTTTAATTTATAACTTATACTGTGAAAAAAGTTCCTAAATTGATTAACAACTTTTATTCTTGTCAAAATAAGCAAGTCAAGTTAAAATATTTACAATGTCAAAATAACCATCCTTGAGATGATCACTTATTCTTGAAAATATACATGATGCTTATATCAACATGAGGGAGGGATGTAAATTGAAATTAATAGGTATGATTTCTTCTTTTATCTAATTAGGAATTTCATTACATGGTTCATCAATCATGATAAGGATTAAACTTATTGGTTACATGAAATAACACCAATGTTATCAGATCGATATGGGGTCTAGATCTGGTATTCTTAAGGAATATCACATCATTACCCTCTTAAAAAGGTTTTTTCCTAGTGCTTAATGGAAAAATTATAGGCATTTAGTCATGTTTTCCTAGATATACCCTCCCTCACGACATGGAATTAACCAAATATAGCTAAAGATTACTTATAAATTTTAAATGTGTAATCAAACTTATGACCAATTAGTCTATAAAATATAGTAATTTACACTAATAGTTCCACTTTATATAAAAAGGTGTTATCACAAGGACCTATAAAAATAATTATAGTAGGTTATAATATCCCAAACAACTAGATTTTTAATATAATTTCTAAAATTAATGTGTAATTTTCCCTTAGATTTTTTATGCCTTAAAAATAGACACCTTTCACATTCATATCAAAAGGTCATCATAATACATTAACCTTTATTATCATGGTTACCTTTCTTCTAAAATTTTATGTCCATGGGTGAGTGCAACATCCCACACCAACCACACTAGACATTGGAAAAGATGTAAACAATAATTAAATGTAACCCCAAGGTTTTCAGCATGCTCTCCATCATATTATGAGATAAAAATAGTCTAGTTAATTTAATCCAACCAAAAAAATTCATCCATATAAGGGCATATACCCATCATCTCATCCAAATCTTGAGGAGGGTACTTAGGATGTTTATATTGCCTGATTAGGACTTCACATTTCCCCTTATGAGCACAACACCAACACAATATATTTATCATGATTAAATGAAATTAAAATTCATTTCTATATAACATAAATTTTATAAATAATTAGGATATTATCTTTTGTTGATGATCAACTACCCCCTATTCTTATAATGGGGAACCTCCATTTTATGCATAAGATGCCAAGCTTGCTAAATCATTTAACTGCATAGAGAATTGATTTAATACTTCCTCTAAATATTTGGTTAATTAATCATTTTGAAATAGAAATTAGGAATTATAAATATTTAGGTTATTAAAATTTCTTCAAGTTTTATTCAAATAATGAATCATTAATAATCAACACTTTAAAAATGTGTATATAGTCCTTCATAAGAGTGTTCTACCCAATTCTTGATTAGCATGAATTAAACAAGCTTTGATTGATCTTATTCAACTAAAATTATACTTTATTTAAATAATTTACTTGTATAATTTTTATTTAAACTTATTTTAATTTTCTTCAGATGAGCATTTGACATTTTCAAAAGGCTAACTTAGTCTCTCACTTAATCTCGTAGAACATCAAAATTTAAGTAGTGGTTTGGGATGCCTCATGGGACATCAAATTAAATATTGTGACTCAAGAGCATAGGTGTCCAACTCATCAGGATTCATAATTAATTAGATATTTATTGATCCTTGTATAAGACACTTCAAGTAAATCTACCAAGTTTGCTATCCATATGGTGCCATATGGAGATCTCATGAGAAGACTAGCCATTAAAATTCAAATCTAATGCTACATGTCAAGATCTTAGCCCCAATAAGAAAATACCAGCTGATCTGAGCCACCATTCATCCTATTACAATCTAAAATTCTACATGATATCATTATGTTTCTCAAATGTAAGCAACCAAACTTGATCTACCCTCTGAAGTGATGCGTGTCCACTTCAGGCTCATTTGAGATTGATGCATATATGCACCATCCCACATCCATCTAAATCTCATAATATCTCATAATAAAGACATTTGGTAGCACCCAATCTATTTGATCAAGGCTTAATAACATAAATTTTTCCAAATGTCCCTCCAAGAGTGAGAAGTGGGAAAATAATGAACAATATCCTGCAATGATGATGTGTGTGCCCTTTGACCCTACACAATGATGCCATATGTCATTCCTACACTACTTATATCTAAAGACCCACTAGATGCATTCAAAATCCCATGAGAGTGATGTGTTTCCCCTCTAGACTTATGTGATGATCCTACATGTCATTCTTATGGACCTGCATCCCAAGACTTATAATATTGTCTCTAAGAGATGCATATTTCTATCTCTACCACACAGTTAATTTCAAGTTTCTAATAGTTATCCAAAAAATTCTAAAACTGACACCTAGTAAAGGGAAGTTTTTAAATCCTTTTGAAGGTGACATTTGGTAAGGCAAATCTATGAGCACCCTCTAAAAAACCACCTAGCAAGAGAAAATCCCCAATTTCTCATGGGAATGATGCATGGCACTCCCACAACTAACAAAAATAAAAGTCCACTGAGAGATTAACACAAATTTAAAAATGCCCTATGGTAGGATAAAAATGAGTCATCACATAGGGCTACATTTTGAGAGATTGTGAGCAATCAAATAGTGCCACATGTCAAGACTTTGAGTTTACTAAGCACCTTAGTCACATTCAGGCCCTATGAATGCCTATTTGGATCTAATGTGTCATGTCACATGTCAAAAAGAATTAAAAATTATCATTAAATCTAAAATTTATGGTATATCAAAGGTAAATCAATGCTAAATTTGAATTCTAAATTAATTAAATGCCAAAAGCAATAGTTTAAAGTTTTTCAAATATGAAGTTGATGAGCTCGCCATTAATACGTCATGAAATAGAGTCACCATATATGTTATATTAATAAAATAAATATTTCAAAAGGATACATGACTCAAATATTCCTACCCACATTTGCATTTGAAGATCTATGTGTTTTCTCTCTCTCTCTCTCTATTATCAATGCTCTCCCAGTACAATGAAGCTCGAGTTACTCATAGGTTACACCCCAGCTACCAATGTTAGAGATCCTAATTTATAAAAAGATATATAATAATTGTGGTTACATACATTATACTACACAAATGGCATAGGTAGGACCTTCCACTCCTAGTAAGAGCTTTGTATTTGGGAATGATCATTTTCTTTTCTATTATGGAAATTCAATCATTTTTAAAGACATGAAATTCATCCTAGAGGACATAAACATGGGGGACATGCATTACATTAGCATTTATTACAATGATGAATTATATATGGATATTTATGAGGTTGAGATAATGCCTCAAATAATCTATTTGGCTTCTAACATCCTTACAATCCAAGTTACTAGTCTTCACAAGGACATATGGAAGCTAGAGGTTATGCCATATGATAACCTAGTATATGGCATCTTTGGGAGGATGAGATGCAAGGATGGTTTGCTAAAATCAATGAAAAAAGGGTTCCCAATTTCTTTCATCATAGGGCCCAACATCAATAAATATTATGACCTACCTCTACTACATCTATATTACAACCAAAGTGTCATTGACAATTGGTACGAGGCACATAAACCAAAGATAGTCCTGGAATCATGGGTTATTGACCCAACTAGGGTTGTTTTCATGGATTATCTATGGAAAATACCTATTCATAAATTCAATAAGGGATTCATGATTGGATTTTCCATTCTTAATATGATATATAGTAATGCACACATTAGGTATGTGGATATAATAACTATCCCACTACTGCAAATAATCTTAGAGGATCACTAGATTCCCTCACTTAGATAAATCATCATCAACAATCTAGTGTATGCAATGAATGATACATATAAAAATGGGGCCCATTTATACATTATGAGATACCTATTGGATGTCATCTACATGACTCCCAACTAGGCCCAAAATTATGGTCTCCTATGTGAGATGAAGTTGTGCCCTAATTATTCTCTAAAATGCATATCCACCATTTTAGGTGCAATTTAAAGGTGATTAAAAAATACTTTTACTAATTTGTTTATAAATCCATTAGTGAATGTGAAATTCCAAGAGTTCTCTTAGAGTTTAGATATATATTGAAGGAGATGAGAAGATATTGGTTATACCCAAATTGCATGGTCATTAGGGTAGAAGGAGTGATGGTGGCTCCCCTTAGGCTACCAAGATGTGTATCAATGAAGTTAGATAAGGAGGATATTTCCTATGAAATACTCCATGGATTTGATGGCATATTCAAGAGAAAAAAGAATTCAATCCCCCACAAGACTCCTTACAAGCTGGGGAGGACTAAAATTACAAGATGGTAAGACATTATAGTGGTTGTGAAGCATATAGACTCATACCTATTTCCTAAAGATTATTTCAGGGCATGGGAACCTAAAAATTTTATCATAATGCATCTCTTCATGTTTAAAAGGGATGTGGCATTATAATATAATAATTAGTAATAACTCCATGAATGGATCTACAAAGATGCTATGAATGTTGAAGTAGTCCTTAGAAATGCTACAAGAAAGAACATAGAGATTGAAATGAGGCTAGATGGGGAGAAGAAAAAATACGACATCATGATGTATCAACCTCCACAAACTCATGGAATCATGTTTGATACAAACTATGGGGAGAGATAAGAAGAAGAGGAGGAAGAAGATAATGTTCCTCTCATTAGGAATAGAGCCTATAGACCTCCACTATAGTGCACTTTAATTGAATAAGGCATGCCTCCAAGCTCTAAGTAAGGAGAAGATAATAGCCAACATGACCTCTCCCAAGGTCATAGATTTATCTTTGCATCTAGCATGGGAGCTAACCTAAAGAACATAAGCTAGCCTAATCTTGATTTCATTGATCTTGATGAGTTGTAACAAGGAATTGAGCTATCTATGGAAGATTTGCAAGCACTATCAAGGAAATATATAGATAAAGTATATAAAATAAATAAGTCTCCTAATACTACCATGAGAGGATAAATGCCTCCTCTATCAACTCCCCAAAACTCCTATTATAATTACTACACCATAACCTTCTTTCCTAGTTGTTGGTACATTTACTTCTACTACTTCAATGTTTTCTCCACCCACCTTTACTATTCCATAAGCTTCAACATCATCTACTTCTAATGATACCACCACTACTCAGTCCTCAATTCACACTAGCATGATCCAAGACAGTGCCTCCTTTTGCTTCACCTTTCCCCATTTCATTTATCATGCTTCCACACACATGGATTCATCTTAAGCAACCACTACTAGTGCATCCTTAGCCCTTGGATCTCTTAAACCTAATAAACTAATGAATCACATCTCAAATATATTCCCCTTCCATAAGCCACTCAACATTACCACCACTACTAAAGTGAGTGTGCCTTCAAAAATCCCTTCATTTGCTCTCAACATGGACCTTTCCAAATCTTTGTTTGACCTAGTTGCAAAATTGGACCCAACTAACTTATACATCCTTTGCCTCTTCTTATACCCATGTAATTCCATTGTAGCCACCTCCCACACATATAACATATACTACTACCCCAAATTGGGTTAGACACATCATTCAGATAGTAAGGTAGGAGAAGCCCCAAGTAGCACACTTTGCCTCCCAAATTTTCATGAAGTTTGAGATTGACATAGGAACCATAAAGAAAGTGGTTAGAAGGCAAGTTGAGTAGCAATAATCAAGCTCAAATGTGCTCCATAGGAGTGAAGAGTCAATTTTTACTTTGACAAGGAAGATGAAGGCTAGACCCAGAGAGGTGCAAGAATATGTAGATGACCCTATCTCCATAGTTTAGGCTCAATCAGAGTCCATAATTGCCTTGATGAATGGGATGTATTGGGAACATAAAAGGTTGAAAGAACATACATTGCCTACTGTGCTATAGGGCACTTTAATTTCAATAATAAATGTTATTATTAACATATTCAACCTATATAAGGCTATAAAGAAGAGATGAGAAGATGGGGTACCACAGTCAAAAGTGGTCATTAATCTTGACCAAAATCTTGCACTTTATGATGCTAAGTTGGCTAACTTGGCTATAATTGTAAGAAGCAAAAGTTCCCTGATCTCAAGGTGTTTCTACTTGAGGATATTATTCTTACACAAACCATCCTAATGAATAAGAGGGGGATTTTGAAGAGATGGATAGATCAGATTAAGGATGTAACTACATCCTTTGAGAAGATTGGGTTTAAGATAACATTGTTAGTAAAGGATGTCATGATCACCATGGTGACCAAGCTTGATGGTTCCTTCATGGATGATCAAGAGTTCAAAGCTTAGATGGAAGCATTTATGTCCAAATTATAGTAATATGTAACAAGTGTAAATATTGCTACTAAGGTGATGAACATAATGGCATTTTCCAATCAAAGGCTGGAAAAGGTAAATCTAGTTGATGAAGTACTTAGGTAAATACTAATAGAACATGGCAAGCAAATCTAGGAGATATTGGACTTGTTTCAGCCCATGATCCTAGACTTTTCTCAAATAGATCAAAACTACTTGGCATGTGGAGAGGTATGGACTCAGAGGAAGTGGAGAAGAAAAAAGATAACAACAAGCATGAAAGCAACCACCTCTAGGGCCTTAGAGAATATTTTATTTCATTTTGTAAATTCAAATGTAGAATATTCTTCTATATCTAACATTTTATCCACTTGGATATTTGGTTAGCTTTTGATGTGCTCACTTGAACTTGTCTTAGGCATTTTGATGCCTATAAATAGGGGCTCCCCCCTCATTTATAATCAAAAATAGTTATTATAAGAATTAGTATAAAATATCCAAAGAATTCATGAGTTTGTTTGAAGTGCTTACTTGTTTATTTCTATAGTTGTTGTTCCTCACTATTTTAAATGATTGATAGTTTCCTTTCCACAAACTAATTTGGCAATCACATCCCATTTATGCATTTTTTAGTTTGATTTTGAAACTAGGCTGACAAATCTATCGATATACTTGCTCTATTTTCTTCTCTTTAACTACTAAATGTGTTATACAATTTACTATGAGTGAGTAATTTTATGCAAATTATGTTTTTAGATATATGTATTTAATTTCCTCTAAAGATTCAACTATATTTATTCATATTTAATCATTATGCTATAGTTGGTAGATGCTAGTTTAATGTGTTTTACCTTAAAAGTTAACAAAATTGGCATCTTTATTCATCTTAAGCAAATTCTCTTTTATGCCTTACCCTACTCATTCTTGGATCCACCCATGACTCATTTTAGATTATTTCATGCTATAAATATTCATTTTTTGTTTATATTTTAGACATTAATTGGCAAAGATTGAAATAATTCACAAAGATTAGCAAGTAGTGTCACTGCATAAACATCTACTGTCCTTATAGTAGGGTCTACTTGAAAACATCAAAGTGGTGACCACATCTCTACTATTTGTTCTATGTCTAGTAGTAATTATGTTAACAATATAATCCCTGAGTCTTCCAGGACTCAAAATTGAGTTTCTTACTTTCCCTTTGTTCCTTAGTGACACAAGGAGCATACTAAGTGCATCAATAGGAAGGAAAAGTTGGCGCTAGAAGGAGGCCCATATGCAATTGTTTCCATCCATCTTTATGTAATTGTAGCATATTCAAAAAAAAAATCATAATTATTTTAACATATGCAAATATTTTCAAAATAAAACTAAGTATCTACATTATTTACATAAATCTTTGCATTCTTTATAGGAACATTTTCATTCTTTGAAGGATTTCATCAAAGTCAATGTTTATTTGTGAAATTTTGGTAAATAACATGGATACTTGTCTAAATTCATGCAAATATAGGTGAAATAACACATCCTTTAAGCATATTCAAGGTTATTTTGATCATCTTTGCAAAGTTTCATAAAAATTTGTTAAAGAGTTTGGATATTTGTGCAAAGATCGACCACTAAGACCTTGTTTATATCAAATATAAATGTTTAATATCATATTTTCTATATTTAATTTAATATTAAGTGAACATTTGCATGGATTTATGTTAAAAAGTGTTTTAAAGGGTTTAAGAATTCTTATATTGATAAATAAGCCATAGAAACACTCTGGATTGATAGTTTAACATTGATCTCTACAAGTTAACATGCAGGACTAACAATCTTTATGCAGGTATTGAAGACTTTGAATTTTCAAGATTTAGATCCTCAAAGATCAAGATAAAGCTACTTAATCTAAAGATTTTTTATAAAAGTTTGGATAATCTTTATGATATTTGACATTTGTGAGGCTATCTTTGAAGTCCCTTTGATCTTAGTACCCATTTTGCATCTTGGAGTTGCCTAGGATTATGAGCATATACCTATTTGAACCCAGGATCCCTTTAGCATCTCTAGAAACCCATAAGAAATCAAGAGCAAACAAAGGAAAGCATAGAATTCTTGGACCCAACTAAATACCCATCTAATTATAATTTTCAACCTCTCTTTCCAGTCATGGCATGGTTAGTTGGCTCATCCATCAATGTCCCTAGAACTATGCATGATTTGACAAGAAATCCTAAAAATCACTTGCCTTTCTTTACCCCTACTAGTAGAGTGACTAATAAGAAACATATAAAGTCCTTTAAGGCATATTTTAGGCCACTTAACATGATCCATGAGGGCATGGCTTGTCATCTCTTTCCCTTCACATTTAGAGACACAACTTATGATTGGTTCCTAAACTTACCTAAAGATTCCATCATAGTATGAGGTTAGTTCAATGACACTTTTATTACCTAATTTGGTAGGGTAGTTAGCCCAACAATTTTATACCAAAAATTTACCACCCTCAAAAGGGACCCAATAGAACCAATCAAAACCTTTCACACTAGGTTCTAAAAGATGTACACCTTAACATCTCCACCTTACAAGCCAATAGATGATTTGGCCTTGGAAATATATAAGAATGCCTTAGATCCAATGATAACTATCTTCTTGAGAAGAGCTCTAAATATTGACACATTTCCTTCAGCATATGCTGAGGCTATTCATATTGATAAGAAAATACACCCACATGGGTATCCTACCTTTGTTAAAATGAACCTTGATCCAACCATGCCTTCTCTAAATTTCATCCACAACATGAATCAAAAAATATATGTATTAAATCAACTGCTAGTAATGAACCAACTACCTTTGAGCCATGTTGCACCTAATTAGTAGCTAGGATTCTTTAACCAAGCAAATGCCAAGGCACATCCCTAGAATAACACTAGCCAGATAATGGTGCCTATAAACAATACCAATATTTAAAGCACAACCCAAAACAAGAGATTAGAATCTATGAAGGGAAAATTAGACTCAATATAAAGAACTATTTAAAAACTTACCATTGATTTTTTGGATCTCAAGAAACAAATGGGTAATACTAGTGAGAATTCCAATAAAAACTATAATTTACAAAGATATAATCCAACTTTCAATAGGTCTAACAAAAATAGTGATCCCTCTTTGAGTAAATTTATTGAGATCAACATTTTTGAGATGGCCTTACCCAATTGGTGTTGAGTAAACAACACTACTAAACATGGATAACTTGACTATATTGAGTTTTGATATGCTTTTAAAGCTATTTAGAGCCAAATGGAGGGATTTAAACTGAATCCCAATGATCAAAAAATGATAAGATCTTTGATTATACTAATGATGCCTCTAGAGCCTCATCAATTATCCTCATGGTTGAGACCTATCACTTTCCTAGTCAAGATGAGAAGGAGCCTCAAGATAATGTCGATGAAATTCATGCTTTCCAATAGTACCAAAGGAGTCACTATGCCTTGAGAAGTAAAGGTTAGAACCCACCTCTGACAACTTCTATCCCACCTACTAAACCTAATACACCCCATAATAGTAGGATAAATAATAATCCTCCACACCTTAAGGGCAAGGAGAGTCAGCCAATAATCAAATCCTCTTGCATAACATCAAAGGGTGGATACAACATAGCAGAAGACATGAAGAAGACTAAGGAAAACATAACATTACATGATCTCACATCAATCATTGAATAACATGATTTGATATTAAAATCATTGAATGAGAAGCCAATATCTATCAAGGCCAAACATGTTCATGCATAAGTGGTAATGTATAAGATTAAGAATGAAGTTCCTCCATTTCTATTGACTATTAGAATTTTTAGTAAAAATCTTCATAATTGCCTACTTGATCTTGGTGCTTTAGCTAACATTATTCCTCTAGGAATTTATGAAAAACTAAGGTTAAACCTAGTCAAATATAAGAAGGTAGTAGTTTAGTTGGACAAGTCAAGAGTAAAGGTGGTAGGTGAATTATTGAATATTTATATGCAACTCGATCATGAGCCCTAAATCTAATAATTCATTGGAATTCAAGTCATTGACATACCTGAGGCATATGGATTATTATTAAGTCAAGACTTGACTAAATCTTTAAATGGATATATGTCCACAAATTGTTCATACGTGTGGTTACATTGGTGTGGGATTCTAAATAAGATCAAGATTTATTAGGAGCCCAAAATGAAATACACAATTACTAATTATAGTGCCAAGAATTGAAAGGTAAACTACCAATCCTTTGACTTTAGGTTTTAGACTTTGGAGACCATTGATATTATTTCAAGTGACAATATAGAAGAAGAACAAAGCAAAGGTTCATTTATATTGCACTTTGATGGTGTACGAGCAAAAAAATTCTTGGGTGTTGGGATTATTCTGATAAATCTTGAAGGAAAATAGTATTTAACCTCTTATAGATTATAGTTCTCTTTCACTAAAAATTTAATAGAATATGATTCTCTTATTTTAGGAGTTCAATTTAAAATCATACATAAGGTTAAATAAATGTTAATTGATGGTGATTCTAATTCAGTTTTTAACCAAGTTATAAGAAGATATCAATGCAAACATTCTTGTTTAAGAAAGTATAAATTTAAAGCTTGGGATTTAATTTAATACTTTGACTCATTCAATATTGTTTCCTTTCCTAGGGAACAAAACTAGTTGGTAGATACTCTAGTTTCAACAACATGAAACTTAGTATCCCCAGAAGATTCAAACTTATAAGAATTCAATATGGAGATAATCTCATACCCCTCTATGCCTAATAACATAAATCACTTCCAAGTCTTTGATGATGATCAGTAGATAATTGACTTCTTATGTAATATTGGCATTTTTGAATCCTCCTTTATAGATAAATAGGATAAAAGTCTTGTAAAAATTCAAGAGGATAATAAATATGGGGTTATTCAACTCAAAGAGAGAATAAAATCCCCAAAGGCATGATCTCCTTAGAAAGGATGTTTGACCTAGATAAACAAGGAATTGAAGTTTGAAAACCTAAGGTGAGTGGAAAGGATTACAAGCAAGTCAACTTGAGAAGTACTAGAAATAATCCAAGTGTAAACATTGGTCTAGTTTACACTAATGAAGAGCACAAGGAAGCCACTACACTATTAACTAAGTCCAAGGACATCATTAGCTGATCATATGATCACCTCAAAATATTTGACACTAGTGTGATTACTCACACTATCCCATTAAAATAATCCTGCAAACCTTTTAGGCAAAGATAAAGAGTAGTAAATCCAGTGGTAGAACCACTAATTTATAAAGAATTGAATAAAGTACTTGATGCAAGGATAATTTATCTTATATGGAGCTCGACCTAGGTCACTAATCTAGTGCCAGTCTAAAAGAAGAATAGAGAAATCAGACTTTGTGTTGATTTCAAGAACCTAAATAGACCCTTGAAGAAAGATTATTATCCCTTGACATCCTTAGATAAATTCATTTAGCTAGTGAGTGGGTCTATAATGATGTCATTTCTCAATAGATTTTCAAGATACAACTAAGTCCTAATGAACAAGAGTGATGGAATCAAGACTACCTTCACCACCAAGTGGGGAACGTTAGCTTACAAATGAATGCCATTCAAATTTATCAATGTCAGAGAAAATTTACAATGAGTGATGGACCATGGATTAATTGGTAAGTGCATTATATACATGGGTGATCTAACAGTTTTTTCTAAAAATAGGGGAGATCACATGATGCATCTAGAACAAGTGTTGGAGAAGTGCATAAGGTATGACATTTATTTAAACCCCAAGAAAAGTATATTTTGTGTGATTGAAAGTAAACTATTAGGACATGTAATCACTTAAGAAGGTATGACTATTGACCCTAATAGGATCAATGCAATTTCAAATGTAGAAGTTCTTAATAGAAAAAAGAGTTAAAATCCTCCTTTGGTAAAATTAATTTTATAAGAAAATTTATCTCTAGTTTTGTAGAGATTGTGAGACCAATCAACACCATGCTAAATAAAGATGTTATGATATAATGGACTTATAAAGAAAATAAGGCCTTTCAGGATATCAAGGATGTTATTATTCAAGCTCTTATTCTGATAAGCCCTAATTTTGGTGTATATATATATGTATGTATATATATATATATATATATATATATATATATATATATATATATATATATATATATATATATATATATATATATATATATATATATGTATGTATGTATATATATATATATATATATATATATATGTATGTATATGTATATATATATATATATATGTATGTATATATATATATATGTATATATATATATATATATATATATATATGTATATATATATATGTGTGTGTGTGTGTGTGTGTGTGTGTGTGTGTGTGTGTGTGTGTGTGTGTGTATTATTTTGCTTCTAATCATATTATTGTTTTTGTTTTAACATAGAAATAAGATGACAAAGAGCACCCCATAGCCTTTATGAGCACCAATTTAAAGAATGTGGAACTAAATTATCTTATTCTAGATTAGCAAGCCTATGTATTGGTAAAGGTTGTCAAGAAATTTAGGCACTATATCCTAAAGAATAAGACATATGTCATAGTGTTTGATCCTACTATCAAATTGATGTTGGGATAGAATGAAATTGGAGAATGAAGAAAAAATGGATGACCAAACTCCAAGAATATGACTTAAAATAAAATTTAC